>APFE031083630.1:265024-339731 GCA_000404065.3 Pinus taeda
GCCCAGCTAAGACAAGACAAGGATGCAGCAGCTATGCTGGTAACACTATACAAACAGCTCATCCAGACACAAGAGAAGCTGGAGGAATCAAAGGTTGCACTTCAGGAAGAATTGCAGCAAAAAGAGGCAGGACAAACTTCACAACCTCCTCTAGAAACAATTAATCTGGAGGAAGCTCCTCAAACCAATGCCCCTCCCAGTCAGCAGACACAGCAAGCAACACCCTTCACCTCAACACCAACAAGAGAGCAGGCTGAAAGCCTTGATATGCAGAAGCTGAGAAATGAAATTCAAGTCTTGGAGGCCCAAATGTCAGAGCTGAATCAAGCCAAAGAAACTCTGGCTAAGATCAATGAAAAATATGATAAATCCAAGCAAAATGTAGCAAAAAGAGAAAGAGAGGTAAAGGCTCTCAAAAAGAGAATAAATGAGCTAGAAAAGGAGCTCACACTGGACAAAGTAACAGCTGAGCTCAAGAGAATCTTATGGGCCAATATTGGCCAGTCCATCACAGACCAGTGGGAATACATTGAGGCCATTCATGAGCAAATGGGGCTCATTGGAAAAGCACACAGGGAAATCCAAAGGGCAAGGGCATCTCTAGGCAACATGCCTGAGGTTGCCACCAGAATGATAAATGTGCTTAACTATAGGACAAGCTCTCAACTGATCAAAATGGGAATTGCCAATAGGACTGAGACCATTTCAATGGTCAAAAGGGTCCTGACACTAAGAAATCTGGTGCAGACCTTAGAGAGAAGAAGCCAGGATATGCAGGCAGACATTAATAAATTCCAGGACAAGTTCATGGCATTGCAAAACAGAGGTCTTCCTAGCTTGATGGAGCCCTCAGGAAAACTACTTTCACATGAAAAATATGCCAAGAGGGTCAACACATTTGCTGCTAATCAGATTGCAGAAAAGGCCAGCACATTAGCAGAAACAGGGCCAGCATCAGGACATACCCTTTTCAACAGGGTGGAGAGCTTATTCTTCATTATGAATGAAATTACTCACTTGTTTGATGAGCCTCCCAATTTTTATAAGTATACAGAGACAGATGAGACCATAGGGTCAATTTTGAGGCATCAATTGCCTACACAGGAAGTCTGGAATAGTTTGATACAATTACTACTAAACCAAAGCCAGTAATTATGTTTTTTCCTTTTGAAATATACAAATTGTCATGCACAGGAAAATATGGATATATCAGCATGTATGCAGAAAGAGGCTGAGCCAACTCAGCACAACCATTCGGCCACCACAGCAGCACTGACAGTTACAAGTGACAGGGCTGAAAAGCTACAGGAGGACAAAGCTGCACAGACACGTCATTCAGCAGTAATAACAAAGCATTCAACCGACTCAGTGAGCTCCAAAGGTCGAAATCTTCTAATAGGATTAAAGAGCATTTATGTTGTATTAAAGGCTGTAATAACTTCTTATCTACTATTTCTGTACGAGTTAATGAAGATATTTTATTTCTCAGATGACTCAATGCCTGATATATTTTGTATGAGAGACTTCTATATATTCCCCCTCACATGAGATAGCAGGGGTTGGACGTTGGATGTTGGATATTATTGATATCTATTCTATTGTTCTTTTATTGTAAACTCTTAGAGAAGTAATACAAAAGATGATGGAATTTCCAAAGCTCTGTGTTGCTTGATGCATTGTGGTGTTTAGCTAAAAGTTACAGGATTCATGCGTATTTCATGGCACGATAAGTTTTTCTTATAACTCTTTGTTATGTGTTTTGTTATCTTTCATATCTCTTTCAAAGTTTCTTGTGTCTTACAGTGAAGAGCAAGGAAAAAGAATAGTTCCAGGATTTAATCACGGATTACCCTGAACTCAATCTAAGCTATTTTGAATGTTTTTCTTCAGTTATAGTAATGAAGGTGAAATTCTTAAATGCTACCCTTTCACACTATATCTTTCACAGTGATTAATGTTCCAGGAATTCAAGTTCACTCCTGAGGAATATATCTCTTTCTCACACCCCAGCTTAGTGGAAAATTCTTAATTGCTTTTCACTGGTTGTTTACATTCCACCATCATAATTTCAAGTTTGTCTCACGAAGTATCCAAATGGCCCTGTAACTCTAGCTGCTCGTACTCAAGATTTCAAGAAACCAATAGCCACAGACTCCATTGCCCAATGGACTAACATTATCTACAGATCTCCACTTTAAGTACAGAAAGACATCCTTCCAACCAAACATAAACCAAAACCCATACTTCATAACTAGCCTAAAATCTCCACAGGACAGAGACAAACCTTAAAGAGAGAGCCCTTTCTGATTATAGTTGGGCTAGAAGCTGTAATCCAAAGATTGGTTAGTGGTTACCCCGGCCGTATTCCCTTGGGAGTCAAAGGGAACAACCTGGGTGTTAACAGAGTCTAAGATAGTCAGTTCAGTTCAGTTGATGGAGATAGGGTCATTGATGAGTCTGTAAAGAGCTAAGAGCGAGAGTCTTAGCATAGGAAAGAGGCTTTATAGCTAAGTGCACAATGGCCTACGACAGACCCCTATAACTATGTGTGCAGGTTAGTTAGAGTCTGTACTGAAAATCTGAATGATCAATAAAGAAGAGTATTCTGAAATTTCTATGTATTTTACTAATGTCAAATTGCATGTGATTGTGTTATGTTAAGCACTAGGTTTATGTTTTATTACTAAATTGAAGCACAAATCTATATGTTTCCTATGTTATATGAACGAAAGTAGAAATATATGTTTACACAAAGATAATCCTAATTGCATGATAGAATTGGTGAACACTTAAGATAATTCAGGGAACTATACAACAAAGTAGTTACAGAGGCACGTAAGTTCCGAGATCACCTTTTAGGGTTATGTGAAGGATGATCGTAGACCATCGTAGGGGTTCTAAAGGACTAATAGGAAAGTACGTGGATAAGCCCTAAAGGCTTATCGATATGGAGAAAGGCATAGCTAAGGTATAAAACTGACATCACAAACATCTCAAGGTGCAAAAACTTGGTTCTTGCCTCCCCCCTTACTTCTTTGGGTCAAAATTTAGTCCACGCTCTACGAATTGATGCTAAAAGGGACAGTAGTGTAGGGATTTCATTTGCGGACTAACGTTGAACCTGGGTCAGGGCCCATCAAGCCAACAGGTGTACAACCCAAGTCGATTATGATGTAGGTGTTCTACCACATGACTACTAAGGCTCATTGTTGGGAAGATCGGTAGGTGATAGGATTGGGTTGTAGATGTCGTCCCTTGTATGATATATATAATCTTATTGCTTGATATGCGTGGAGTCTATTGCTCCCCGATTCTTCTTCTTCTAGATCTAAGAAATTTTTAGCAGTTAAAGTCAAGTAGAGAATTACAACAAATTGAAAAGATGAGGTAAAGAGAAACTGACAAATTTCGGTAATTGGAATTCTTCTTAGTTTACATGGAGTGTTAATTTTAAAACTAGGGTGAAATTCCACATCGGATAGCTAAAATGATCAAGAAGATGATTTCATTAAATTCCTCTTTTCGATAAGACCAAAATTGACCTAAAGGTTACCTGATTTGGTTAGGAAGAAGTTAAGTTTTGAATTATTTTATTCATTCATTCATTAAGGAATGGGTTTTCTCTAACCACTTGGTTAACTGCTTGGGTCAACCTCAACCAAAAGTAAACCCTTGAGAAAGCCTATAAAATGAAGCGACCTCAAGTTCATTTCAGATCACTCGATCAACACATGTTTCTATTCTTGTATTTTGTTTTTGCTCGCATAGGTTTGCCGAAAGAAGTTCACATAGAGTTTGAAATTAAGTGAATGCTTTTCTCTAGGTCAGGGTTTTTTGGATCTTGGTCGCTGGCATAGAACATAAGTTTTTTTTTCCTCGGCCATAGGCACAGAGTAGGAAAGAGACTGACTCAGGATCTCTGATCTCTCACTGATAGTTTAGTGAGAGTGAATCTGGATTCAGAGGTAGGTCGGAAGGTTCTGGTCCCTCGTCACTCACACAAGGTAGGCCTCAGAGCAACCATGTCATCTTGGTCACTCACACAACTCAGCGAGGGTGGTACATTGGGTTTTTAAATCGCTCATACATATCAGTAAGGGAGATAATTTGGGTAATTTTAGTTCAATGTGAGAGTGGCACACATAAAGAGCTTCTAGGAGTGACTCTATAGTCACAATCGCTCACATATTGTGTTCATGAGAGGGAACCAAAAGTTTCAGTCACTTGCAAATAGTGTTGGTGAGGGTGGCACAGTTCAGATCTATGGTTTTAACATATTATATTTAGTCAAATTTAGTGATCTAGTAGATCTGGGTTTCTCTTCTATTATAGAAGATATTTACATCTATATATTTGATTTATTATTATTTGATGCAAATCATATGTATTGGGCTTATTCTACTCACTTCTGAAATCCTTTTATGATGATCTACTAAAGAAGAAGGTTTGAAAGGCTTCCCCCCCCCCCCCGTGGGTTTCTTCCCTCGTCTTGGATCAATATGTTGTATCTTATGGTTGAGTTGTTGTCTTCTCTATCACTGCATATATTTGAATTTCCTCAGTTACGTCTATGATTGATTATACCACTAATGATTGCATGCATTGTTAGAGAAAAGACAAATTAGACTAAAGTAATTGATACAACATTGAACAATCAAAAAATTTAACTTGCTGAAAATATGAGTGGCTAGTTTCCCCTTCAAGGAAACATTCTCATACAAATAACTCTCACTCTCAAAAGCATGAAAACCTAAAATCAGTCATGAAAAAATCATCAAGAAAAGGGCTCTCACATCAAGACCCTATGCTCGATCTGAAATTGAGAAAACAATTACAACAATTACACATTGTAGTACAAAAGGAGAGCTTTTCTCAATAAGGCACAGTGATAAAAGACAAACATGAGTTGTACCAAATAATTCACTACTACTGAAGTTAACATCTGGAGGCTAGAAAACCCCTCCAAGGTCCTCTCCATGCTCAAAGGCCTTCAATACCTCCTGCAAAACACTGATTGATCCTGACATCCATGGACTCAAACTTGCCAAAAGTCTCCTCAGATGTACTCCAATCAGCCAACAGAGGTTTTCATTAGATCCATAATTTCAAAAAACACTTATTTGGACTCTTCTTGAGCTCCAATACGCAAAAAATCAATTGGTTATGGCTCTCTTAACCTTTTCCTATTATCTATCCTACAAACTGGATAAACCAACAAACAGAGTGATAATTTTGTGCTGACATATGTTCAGGAGGTGAAAATTTCGCTCACCAAAGGTGAAAATTGTTGCATAGTTAGTTTTTCCATTAACTCATGTGAGCGCTAAAATGTGTCCACATGGTGCATCTGGCTGAGGGTTGGGCCAACGACCCACTATTGTTGGCTTAAGCGCTTTTTCTTCAAGACTTTTGGTCGCATGCCAATTGATGTCACCAGGGGCTGAGGTTAACCACCTTACCCTACCATGCTAGTGCTATGAATGATTAGCAGGTGGTTATGCATTGAAAATGTGGCTGGGGCTAACCTTTAAATTGACCCAAGTCCTAAATACTCGATGCTTCATCCTGTGGAGGAACTATGAGCAAGGGCTGGGCTAGTCTGAAGCCCCTCTTCACTAAGTAATTGTTAGTATTTTCCTCTGTTATTGTGGGGTAATGATTACTATGGTCCAGGGCTGGTCCCCAACCACTCACCCTTTGCACCATTTTTCCTGTGTGATGGTAGGTGTGAAGGGGTCAGGCTCACCACCCGATCTCTCTTCTAGAAATGCCCATTGAAGGTTTATATAGGACCCATTCCCTATAGGGATAAGAAACACGGTACAAATGTAGTGTTAAGGCATTGGAGTTGGTCAATGGAGCTCACAGCTTTCATCCTACCTAAGGCTATCCAAAACCTTAACAATTGTTTTACCTACCACAAGGTGTCAAGTGGTAGCCTTTGGTTGGGCCAAGACACATTCTCTCACTGTACCACCATAAACAAATCCAACCAATTAAGATGCACCATCCTAACATGTATGGGGCTACAACTTGGTAAGTGAGTATTGGTCTGTACATGCCCAATAACCATGCTAAAGTCAATGGTACGACTTCCCAGTCAACTAACCCTGCAAATTTTTTTAGTTGTTGAGCGAAACGATCAGAAAAACATAACTTTGTCATATGACATCAAATGGAGGTGAAACAAGTCTCATTCAAATAAGAACAAAGAACATTGTGACTTGACACCAATTTCAAAATATTTAGGGAACTTTCATCTTTGAGTTAAATTTTGATGTTTGAATCATACCTCCCCTGTAGGAACTTTTGGACTACGTAACTTAGCTTCTCCTAGTATACAAAATGAGGCAAAAACTCAAAACATTCCCAAACTCAATCCTTAATTTTTTGTTTTGAATTCCTTTCTTAAAGCTACAATCAAGGTACTCCACCTATCCTCTTTGTGAATACCTTACCATCCTATCAAGAATCAAACCAAAATTCTTATCACCATTTAGGAACAAAAATGATAATGGATGGAATCTGAATAGTCCCTTTAAACCCATATTTCATGTCTCAAACAACTTCATTTTGAAGTTCCATTGTTGAAGAAAAACTTGACTTTTCATCTTGGAAATAGAAAGAAATTCAATGCGAGACGTGCACTAATTCAAGTGTTTATTTAGTGTCCTCAAACTGAGTTTGTACACAAAGTTACTTTGGCTGCAAAAATTCAACAATACATTTGGCTTTGTCCACAAAAAAATAGTCATTTCTAGTACAATATTTAACAAGTATTTCATTTAAAACAAGTTTCATCTTGACCACTCGTATCACTAAGCACATGGTGCAACTGTACACAAACTGAATGACAAAACTTGTTCATCCCAAAATTCCTCAAACATTTGAACTTATAAGCAAGCCAATAACATAACCTGTCAAAGAATACTTGTTGCAAATAGTGATTATTCTCGTTCAATTTATAAAGTCCCCAAAACATGTAACGACAACAACAATCAGTTACAATTACAATGAAACAAGCTATACAAATAGTCTACCCAATATTTGTCCCTCCTAGGCTTATGTGATCTCTTTCTGCATCTATTCTACTTTGAAGTTTTCCTTAGGAACTGTGTCAGTCACCACCTTTCCACTTGTTGTGCTCCTTGCATTTGTTTTCATTACCTCTTTAACCTTCTTGGGACGATGTTTCGGATGTAGTTACCAAAATATCTCATTCCCATGCCCATGCCTATTGCAATCGGTACAAAAGTACTATCTCTTTCCCACTGAAAACGAAGTCTTCAATTGTAAAGGGCGTTACTAATGTTTGATGCCAATAATTTGGTCCATTATTTTGTCCATTGTGTAGAAATTCCTGCCTGTAGATCACCTGGTAATGCACTATACTAAAGCAAAACACTTGATCTACTTCTACAAACAATTTAGCATAAGCTTAATCGAACATGAGAAACATCAATAAGAAAACATATAACTGATAAGAAGGAATCAATCACACATAACACAGAAGATATAACTCGGGGAAAGCCTCAATCTAAAACCTCAACTCTGTATTATCATACAAGTGGAAATATAGCCAATATTACAAAAAGAATAAGCTCAAAAGCTATTCTATTATCTCTGCAATAGCTTTGCTGCTCATAGACAGTCAAATTCCTCTATCTAACCTCTGTTCTGACTTCCAAGCCTCCTATTTCTTTGCACAGTTTTGATTTGGGTCCAGTGCAACCACTTGTGTGAATTGGCCTCTTCACACACTCACTAACCTCTGATCCAACTATGTAGTCCTGAAGGTGATAAATCCTTCTTGATGGATAAGCTTCCTTTATAGGAAAGAAATTCATCCAACTAATATTACATTGTCCCTTCTTTGATCTCAACTGGGTCTCTATCTGAACTAACATGCATGAGTTATTCATGAGCGAATATTCAGTTATCTGAAGTGCAACAATTACATGCATGCAAGCATTAACTAGCTGAACTCACATTAATTTAAACAAACTGTTTAAATCAATCTAACTCGACTTGAGTCAGTTAACTAAGCCAACTAATTACAACTCAAATTAGAAATCATCCTTATCTCTTTAATTGATGGATAAATTCCTCAATTAATAGGTAAACTATTGCATGTCATCACATAGACTTCATGTTTGATTTTTCACAACTAGTTAACTCATGGAGAGTTAATTAATTTATTTTCAAACAATTGTTAAGTTCAAATTCGAATTTTACTTCCTATTTTTAGTCCAGGGACTCACTAAAATAGGAATGCATCCTGAACTACGAAAAATAGAAATTCTATTTTTAGCACTTCCATTTTTCATTTCCTATTGCCCAATGCAGCAATAATACCCAAATTGCTATTTATAGCAGTGCTATTTTTAGCAATTTTCTTTTTAGCATTTCTTGTTTCCATTTTCAACACTCCCTCTCAACAAGAAAGGCTTCCACTTGAACCCAATCCTATAACTTTAGAATGTTCTACATGCAACACTTCTACAAAGTGTGGTTGCTCCAGCAACTCTTGGAACAAAAAAAACTCCCACTGACCTCTCTGTTGGGCCAGAAACATACTCTGATGTTGAAGCTCTACCTATTGCCGATAAGTTCTCCCTCTCTAACATCTGACCTATTGTGACACACCATGCATCTCGCACTGTTGCACACCTCTTTGTGCCATCATGCACTCGTGCAATACTCTTATGCCTCTCGCATTGTTGCAACCTACTAGCTCTACACAATCCTGGGACTCGTGCATGGTAGCTCTCTCTAGCGCTCCATCTGCATCTCTCTCTGCCCATTGAGTCAGTCCTGCTACTCCTCATTGGGGCTCCTGTAGCAAAGTCAAATCAACAGTTGGGTACCTCAAGGATCCTGCCCCTATTCCAGCCTTCTTGGGACTGTCACTCCACATCACCCTACCTTCTATCTGGAGGAATGGATGCATGTGATCTC
This sequence comes from Pinus taeda, assembly GCA_000404065.3. Taxonomy (NCBI): domain Eukaryota; kingdom Viridiplantae; phylum Streptophyta; class Pinopsida; order Pinales; family Pinaceae; genus Pinus; species Pinus taeda. The sequence continues at coordinate 273,983 of APFE031083630.1, forward strand.
TCTTCCCACCTGACTCGAAATTTCCCCCTACTGGAGGTCTTTGCATTAGTAGATTTCTGTACTCGATCTCCTCTCATCTTCTCTAGTTTTGGCTGCTCCACAACCTCCTAAAGTTGCTTCACCAATCGTGGCCCCTCCACAATCGTGTGAGACTTCTTCTAGCACTGAATGTGGAGAGGTAATGTACTCTCCCTCTCAACCACCAAGTCTCCATCAATTTCCTTGCTGCTCAAGGCTTTGCATGCATCTTGAACCTCAAGAGCATAAAGGCTCTTGACTCGTGAACCAATTTGCTTCACCTCTCTAGTGGTGATGTGTCTAAGGAAAACCTTTCCCTTAATGAAGACCACATGATAGCCTCTATCTTCCAGCACCACGATCGACACCAAGTTTCTCTTCAGTCCTGGTACATACTTGACATCAGTCAAGGTAAGGTGAGCTCCATGCTCCCTCTGAAAAATAACAATGCCTACACGTGAAAAACTATACTTTTCATCATTACCCATCGCTATGAGTATCTCGAGATCTTTCTCCTCCAAAGTACTGAACAAACTTTTGTCACCAGCCATGTGGAAAGAAGATCGACTGTGAGGAAACCAACCACTTCCCACCATGGATGAAACCATGCATCCGAACAGTGTGAAATCCATCTCGAACTATGAGGTCAGTGCCTCAGCTTCTGATCCCTCCACGGATCCCTTCTTAAATTTCCTCAGTGGAAAATTTATAGCAAAATGGCCCACCTCATGACAACGAAAGCATCACACTTTCGATCTGTCAAACTTCTTCCCACTGTGGGAAGAACTGGATTTGGAATGAGAAACCTTCTCTTTCCCGTTCTTCGCCTTACTCGCTAAGGCACAATTATCTTCATCCTCAATGGATGAAGAACCATCTCTGGTGCTTCTTCTTATCTCCTCTTGCATCAAATCCAACCAAAGTCATTCGCAATCTGGTAATTTCTCTCTTCCATTAACCTTGTCCTGGTAGCTATGCCAACTCTTATGAAGACCGAGGAGTGCAAGACTCACCATTTCATCATCCGCTGTCACGATCCCTACACTTCCAAGCTCATCCCTGCATGTGGTGAGCTTGTTTAGATACGTAGAGATCGTGTCACCCTTTTCACACTTGATCTTCTCAAGCTTGTCTTTCAGTGCCATCTTCCTTTGATCACTTCTATTGTGATATATATCTTTCAATATTTTGCACATTGAAAACAGTGTCTCATTCCCATGGAGACTCAATACTATGTGATCTTGAACTCCCTCCAGAGGGATTCTCCTTGCTCTAGCCACACATTTCTTCCATTCAGCCAATTCAGTAGCACCAGTCGGCCGGAGGGCTTCTTGATCAATGAAGTCCTTTAGACCATTATCCTCTAGTACTACTTCCATGCGATCCTTCCAAGCTATATAATTTGAACTGCCATCAAGGGCATATTCGAGTCTCAAACCATTGAATGCCATAGGTGAAATAGAGATGTGATAAGAAATTGATTTCTTTATTCAGGAATCACAACCTTCAACTTCTCCCTTATTGTATATTGTTCTTCCTCGATCGCCTGTGCTTTGATACCGTGTAGAAATTCCCACCTGTAGATCACCTGGTAATGCAATATACTAAAGCAAAACACTTGATCTACTTCTACAAACAGTTTAGTGGAAGCTTAATCAAACATGAGCAGCATCATTAAGAACACATATAATTGATAAGAAGGAAAAATCACACATAAATCAAAATATATAACCTGGGGAAAGCCTCAGCCTAAAACCCCAACTCCGTATTATCATACAAGTTGAAATATAACTAGTATTACAAAAATAATCAGCTCAAAATCTATCTATTTCTATCTACAATACCTTTTCTGCTCATAGATAGTCAAAGCCCTTCGTCTAACCTCTACTCTACCCTCCAAGCCTTCTATTTATTTGCGCAATTTTGATTGGGGTCTAGTGCAACCACTTGTTTGAATTGGCCTCTTCACACACTCACTAACCTCTGATCCAACTACTCAGTCCTGAAGGAGATAAATCCTTCTCCATGGATGAGCTTCCTTTATAGGAAAAAACATCATCCAACTGATAGTACATTGTCCTTTCTTTGATCTCAACTAGGTCTCTCTCTGAACTGACATGCATGAGTTATTCATGAGAGCATATTCAGTTATCTGAAGTGTAGCTACATGCATGCAAGCATTAACTAACTAAACTCACATTAATTTAAACAAATTGTTTAAATCAATCTAACTGGACTTGACTCAGTTAACTGAGCCAACTAATTACAACTCAAATTAGTACTCATCCTTATCTCTTTAACTGATGGATAAATTCCTCAATTAATAGATAAAATGTTGCACATCCTAACATAGACTTCATGTTTGATTTTTCACAACTAATTAACTCATGGAGAATTAATTAACTTATTTTCAAACAACTGTTAAGTTCAAATTCGAATTTTACTTCCTATTTTTAGTCGAGGGATTGACTAAAATAGTAATCCATCCTGAACTACTAAAAATAGCAATTATATTATTAGCACTTCCATTTTTCACTCCTTGTGGCCTAATCCAGCATTGTTACCCAAACTACTATTCATAACATTGCTATTTTTAGCACTTCTATTTTTATCATTTCTTGTTGCCATTTTCAACACATTACCTTGTATTTCTCACAATTATCCACAAAATGGTCAACTGCATCACAAAAAGTGAAAGGATACATGTCTCATAAATAATCAAAATTACTAACATTTGGGAAATTCTCGTTACATTTATACGTGTCACCTGGACTGTAACTTTGAAGATGTTGGCTAAACGATGACATGAAAATTCCTTTGAAGAATTCATCTTTCTTGGGAGACAAATTGGCATTATCACTACTATCTTGGTGTGAAATATCATCGTCTGATGATTTCTTTGCCTCAAATAGTTTAGAACATTCTCCAAACTCTCTATGACCATATCCCAATCCTTAATATCTTGGTCTCTATTTCACTAAGATAGGATTAGTTATCCCTTAGCCATTGACTTTGAGGCCTCCTCCTTCGTAACCCATCCAAGATAGCAACTTCATACCAATGCCTTTACTATGTTGTTCAAATGCTATAACAAATGTGTTATTAACATGAACTAAAGGATTTGAACTTGATCTGTTGAATGCCTCCTTGGAATTTCCACCCACCTTCTCTACTTCAGATGTTAATGATGAATTTGAAGATGAATCAACCCACCCACTTTTACTAACATGTATATAATGAGAATATTTGAGATGATGACAAAATTCAAATGCATCCTTCTCCACATAGGGTCCATAATCTGTGCTTGGATGATGCCCAGATATTCACTCCGCTTCATAGATATTCTTTGTTGTCACTAGAGTGGAACTCTCACCAACTTTTTCCTCAAGCAGTTGCTACAACTTAAGGTACATATGCCTCATTTCCTCTTCAACAATTTCAAGCATTCTTCTCAATTCAACATTCTCCAATCGAAGAGAGAAATTTATTTCCTCTAGCTCTTGGAGTTGTAAATTTTTACCCATACCCACAACTTGGTCATAACAGGATTTGATATCAATTGATCTGAAATTAGAGGAGAAATTATCCTTCCTAAAAACTGACCATCCTTTGACACTTTGCAAGTAAAACTCAGTCTTATGTAAATATAATTTTTATCGTCTCTTCAAGGATAATTAGTTAGCTTCATGTGAAATTTAAAGAAGTAACATACCATCATTTAACTCATAAGGAAATCCAAGAAGAGAGACAACACAAAATTTGGTGACGGAGCTGACCCTTCCTGGGCTACATCTTCGAGCCTTCTAACACAGCTAGAACACTCCATACATTTCAGTGATGAAGAGTAAATAAAGGTTGCTGAAAATATGAGTGGATAATTTCCCCTTCAAGGAAATGTTCTCGTACAAATAAATCTCAATATAAAAAGCATGAAAACCTAAAGTCAGTCATGAAACAATCATTAAGAAGATGACTCTCAAATCAAGTCCCTGTACTTGATCTAAAAATGAGAAAATAATTACACCAATTCAACATCTAAGTACAAAAAGAGAGATTTCCTCAATAAGACATAGTGATAAAAGAAAATCATGAGTTGTACCAAATAAGTCACAACTATTACAATTAACATCTCAAGGCTAGAAAACCCCTACAAGGTCTTCTTCATGCTCAAAAGCCTTCAATAAATTCTCTAATACACTACACCCATGGACTCAAACCTACTAAAAGTCTCCCCATATGTGCTTGAATCAAGAAATATAGGCTTCTATTGGATCCATAATTTCAAAAAACCCTTATCTGGACTCTACTTGAGCTCCAAAAGGCAAAAAACTCAACTAGTTATGGCTAACTCACGTTTCTTGTTATCTGCCCTACAAACTGGATAAACCAACAAACAGATGAACGATTCTGCCGTGGAATTCACTCAGGAGATGACAATTTTTCCTTCCAAAGGTGCAAATTGTCGAATAGATAGTTTTTGCAAAAAACCATGTGAGCACTAAAATGTGGCCAAATGGCTCATATGGCCGAGGGCCAAGCCAATGACCTACCCCCATCGGCTTAGCAACATTCTCTTTCAGACTTTTTGTCACACAGAATTTTTTGTGGACGGGGGTTAGGGATGACCACCCACACCCATTGTCCTAGCCCTTTGAATCATTAGTCAATGGTTACATGCCAACAATATGGATCGGGACTAGCCCATAACTCTGCCCAACTCCAAAATACTCAACACTCGGTCTAGTGGAGGAACTGTGACGAAGGGTTGGGCTAGTCTCAAGCCCCTCTATGCTAAGTGCTTGTGAGTCTCTCACTATGCTCTTGTGGAGGACTTGTGACCGAGGGTCACGCATGGTCCTCGAGCCCTCTCCCTTTGCATCATTGTTCTTGCGTGATGGAAGGTGACTGGCAGTCAGGTCAAACTGCCTAACCCTTGCTCCCAAAATGTGCCCATTGAAACTTTATATAGCACTGTGGGCCGTGCCCTATAGGGGTATGAAATAAAGCTCAATGTAGTAGTAAGCCATTGGAGTTTATCTATGGAGGTTGTCGGTTCTATCTTATCTAAGGATATCCAACCCCTTAACAAAATTCTGGCCTACCACAAGGTGCCATGTGTGGCCTCTAGTTGGGCCACGTTGCATCCTCTCATTGGACAACCAGAAACAAATCCAACCAATCAAAATGCGTCATTGTGCCAAGTACGAGACTACCACTTAGAAAGCTTAAATTATTCCATATACGCCTAGTAGACATGTTGACATCAGTGGGAAGTCTACCTAGTCAACAACCCGAACAACCAACCCTGCAAATGTTTTTAGTTGTTGAGCTAAACAATCAAAACATCATAACTTTGTCATATGACATCGGATTGCGGTGAAACAAGTGTCACTGGAATAAGAGCAATGAATTCTATGATTTGACACTAGTTTGAAAATATTTTGGGCATTTTTATTTTCAAGCTAAATTTTGATCTTCAGATAATACCTCCCCATTAGGAACTTTTGGAGAGCAAAAGTTAGCTTCTCCTAGTAAACAAAATGAGGAAAAAACCCAAAACCTTCCGAAACAAAATCCTTAATGCTTTGTTTTCAATTGGTTTGTGCATGCTCCAATCAAGGTGCTCCACCTATCCTCTATGTGAAGACCTTACAATCCTATTAAGAATCAAACCACAATTCTTATCACCATGTAGGAATATAAACATTGATAGATGGAATTTGAAAATTCTCTTTAAAACCATCTCAAACAACTTCACCTTCATGTTCCATTATTGAAGATAAACTTGAATTTCCATCTTGGAAATAAGAAGCAATTCAATACCTCTCATGCATTGATTCAAACTTCGCTTTATTGTCCTCAAACTGAGTTTCTACACAAAATTACTTTGAATAAAGAAACTCATTGACACATTTGGCTTTGTCCACAGAAACATAGTCATTTAATTTAGAATCTTTAACAAATACTTCCTTCACAACAAGTTTCATCTTGAACACTTGTATCGATTTGTACATGATGCAACTATAGACAAATTGGATGACAAACACTTTTCATCCTAAAGTTCTTGAGACATTTGGACTTATAAACAAGCCAACAACATAACATGTCAAAGAAAAACATACTTGTTGAAAATAGCGATTATAATTATCAACTTTACAAGGCACCCAAAACAAGTAACGACAACAACAAGTATTTACAATTTAAAAAGAAACAAACTATACAAACCATCTACCCAATCTTTGACTCTCCTAGGATTATGCATTCTCTTTCTACATCTATTATGCTTTGAAGGTTTCCTTAGTAACTATTCTATTATCATCTTTTCCACTTGTTGTGCTCCTTGCATTTGTTTGCATAACCTCTTTATCCTTCTTGGGACAAAGTTTTGGATGTGGTTTCCAACATCTTTCATTCCCATGGCCATGAATGTTGCAATGTGTCCAAAAATAATATCGCTTGGACACCAACAAGGAATTCGTTAAATGTGAAGGAGGTTCTTCATGCTTGATGCCAAGAATTTTGTCCATTGTTTTGACCACAACCTTGAATTGTTCACAATTAGCCAAATAATGGCCAACTGCATTACAAAAATTGAGAGGATTCATGTCCCACAAATAATCAAAATTACCAACATTTGGAAAATTGCCATGACATTTATGCATGTCCCTTGGACTGTAACATTGACGATGTGGACTGAACGATGACATGCAAATTCCTTTGAAGGATTCATCTCTCTTGGGAGAAAAATTGACATTATCACTACCATGTTCGTGTGACATATCATCATTTTATGATGTCTTTACCTAAAACATTTTAGAGAATTCTCTAAACTTTGTATGATCATATCCCTATCAATGATACCATAGTCTCTCCTTCACCATTATAGGATTAGTGATCCATTGGCCATTCATTCAGAGGCCTCCTCCTTCATAACCCATTCGAGCTAGCATCTTTATACCAGTGACTTTAGTATGCTATTCAAATAATGCAAAATATGTGTTGATAACATAAACTGAAGGATTTGAGTTTGATATGTTGATGACCTCCTTGGACTTTCCCCCTCCCTTTTGTTCTTTAGACGTTGATGATGAATTTGAAGATGATTCAAGCCACCCACTTTTACCAATAGGCATATAATGAGAATCTTTGAGATGCTCAAAAAATTCACATGCATCATTCCCTACATAGGGTCCATAACTAGTGTTTGGACCATGCCCATATATTGGATTCACTTCAGAGGTACCCTTTACTATCACTCAAGTGTCTCACTTGTTTGTTCCTCAATCACTTGCTACAATTGAAGGTGCATATGCCTCTTCTCCTCTTCAGTAATTCCAAACATTCTTCTTAGCTCAACATTCTTCATTCCCAGAGACAAATTCATCTCATCTAACTCTTGGATTTGTAGCTATTTCTCCAAACCCACAACATGGTGGGAACCAAATTTGATATCAATTGATCTGAAATTGGAGGAGAACCTCTCCTTTCCAAAAACTGACCATCCTCTGATGCTTTGCAAGTAAAAATGGGTTGTATGTAAACTCAAGTTTTATGGTCTCTTCAAGGATTATGAGTTATTTTCATGTAAACTTTAAACAATTAACATACCATCATTTAACTCGTAAAGGCATTCAAGAAGAGAGACAACACAAAATATGGTGACTCAGTTCACCCCTCCTCGACTACATATTCAGGTATATTAACACCACTAGACCCCCACATATATTTTAATGATGAAGAGTACATAAATTTTGCTGACAATATGAGTGGCTAGTTTCCCCTTCAAGGAAACATTCTCATACAAATAACTCTCACTCTAAAAATCATGACAACATATCGTCAATCATGAAATAATCATCAAGAAAAGGTCTCTCACATCAAGACATTGTACTCCATCTGAAAATGAGAAAGGAAGTACAACAATTCCACATTGAAGTACAAAAAGAGAGCTTTCCTCAAGAACACATAGTGAGAAAATACAAACATGAGTTGTACCAAATAAGCAAGAGTTGTAAAAGTTAACATCTCAAGGCTAGAAGGGCCCTACAAGGTCCTCTCGATGCTCAAAACGCTTCAATAACGGATCTAAAACACTAATTGTTCATGACACCCATGGACTGAAACTTGCAAAATGTCTCATCATATGTGCTCCAATTAGAAAACAAAGTCTTCCATTGGATCTAGAATGTCAAAAAACCCCTATATAAACTCATCCTGAGCTCCAAAAGGCCAAAAACTCAACTAGTTATGAGTCTCTCAACCTTTTCCTATTACCCATCCCACAAATTGGATAAACCTACAAACAGAGCCACACGTCTGTGTGAAAGTCGCTCGAGAAGCAACAATTTTTCCCGTCAAAGGTGAAAATTGTCGAATAGCTAGTGACTCCAATAACTCCCGTGAGCGCTAAAATGTGGTGACATGGCCCATATGGTTGAGGGTTGGGCCAACAACCCACTTGCACTAGCTTAGACAGCTTTTCTTCCACAATGGTTGTCGCATGATAGTTGATTAGTATGGGGACCGAGCCTATGAATCATTAGTCAATGGTTATGTGCCCAAAATATGGACTGGGGCTCGGCTGTAAGTCTACCCAGCTCCCAAAAACTTGGTGCTCGGTGTGATGGAGGAACTATGACCAAGGGTTGAGCTAGTCCCAATCCCCTCTCCGCTAAGTACTTGGTGGTCTCTTCTTGTGGTCTTGTGGAGGATTGGTGATCGAGCGTTGGGGCTAGTCCATGATCCCTCTCCCTTTGTGCTATTGTTAATATGGGATGGCAGTTGAAAGGGGGTCGAGGCTTACTGCCCAACCCCTCCTACTAAAATGTGACCATCGAATTTTTATATAAAACATGTGCCCTATAGGGGTAAGAAACACAGTGCAGTGTAGTGGTAAGGTGTTGGAGTTGGGCAATGCACATCGCAGGTCCAATCCCACCCAAGGCTATCTAATCACTTAACATCATGTTTTCCCACCATGAGGAGCCATGTGGCATCCTCTAATTGCACTATCACAAACAAATTAAACCAATAATATTGCACCATCCTACCTTGTAGGAGGCTAGCACTTGGTAAGCGAGGATTGGTCCATATCACTACCAAGTTAGCAGCCCAATTAGCGAACCCTCCAAAATTTTTTAGTTGTTGAGCCAAATGATTAGAACATCATAACTTTGTCATATGACATCGAGTTGAGGTGAAATGAGTGTATTTGGAATCAAAATGACAGACACTATGAAGTGACACTAGCTTCGAATTATTTTGGGCACTCTAAGTTTTGAGCTAAATTTTGATCTCGAGATTAATGGCTTACAACATGTCAAAATAACCATAACTCATTTCATATGACACTTGTTGATATGATATTCTTTAATTAATCAATTTAGTTAAAAGAGAAGCATGTGCATAATTGCTTAAGAAATAAATTCCAACCTTTGACTTTTGTATACTGTTAAGAATATTATAGAATATTCTATGGAGATTAAATTGTTACCATCCACCTAATAATTATTGATAATTGAATTAAAATTTTGAAATGATATTCCAAAATAAACATGCTTATTAGAGACAATTTTTTCTTCAAACCACTTCAATTATATATAATTAACACAATTACAAATATATTATACTATAATTATTAATTATACTATAATTATTAATTAGTATAGCGTTATCATCCTCTTATATATATATATATATATAATTGAGAGCAACATCATGTTAATACAAGTGATCCATGTGACTATTGATACTTATGAACATTGGTGTAATAGTTTAAAGCTTGAGAAAAGCACTCTTAAGTGACAATAATTATGGATTGACCCAATATCAACAACCTAATCCTTAAGAGACCAATTTACATTCATAATATTATTTTTAAATGTCACAAATCAATTTCATATTAAGTAACGAGGAAATTATTCATCTAACTAATAAAATCTAAATCCTTTAATGTTAAAGTGTATCTTTTGAGTTTTAACCTAAATCCTTTAATAATGTCATTGCATGAGGAATTTTATCTCTAAACACTAAAGATCTTTTTGCACCAAAATTAATGGTGAATCAGTTAACAGAAACTCCATCTCTCAAAATGAATAAAGTTATATGTAGATTCTTGATTGTAGATTATCAACTGCAAGTGATTATTTATGGTTATAGCTTTTTGGCCCTGGGCAACTCTCGATGAGTCTTGTCCACCAAAATTGATATCACGTTATAGTGTTGCATTTTTGTTCAAAAAGATTTTTTGTTTAGTTGTTAAAAATATAACTATAATAATGTACATTTTGGTGATAACCATATAAATTTATGTTTTTTTCTTTAAATTAACTTGAAAACCAATCAATTTAATCACTTAAGGCTTGAGAGGGCTCAATTTTCTAAACAAACGGTGAAAGGTTATTTGTTCGGTTGTTAAAAGATATAACATTAATAATATACACTGTGATGATGGCCATATAAAGTTATGTGAATTTTGTTAAAAAAATTAGCTTGAAAACCAATCAAGCTAATCACTTAGGGCTTGAGATGGCTCAATTTTCCTGACAAACGGTGAATGTTTTTTGGTTCAGTTGTTAAAAGATATAACTATAATAATATACACTTTGATGGTGGCCATATAAATTTATGTGAGTTTTGTTAAAAGAATTAGCTTCAAAACCAATCAGGTTAATCACTTAGGGCTTGAGAGAGCTCAATTTTCCAGACAAACGGTGAATTTTTTTTGTTCGGTTGTTAAAACATATAACTGTAATAATATACACTTTGATGATGGCCATATAAATTTATGTGAATTTTGTTAAAAAAATTAGGTTGAAAACCAACCCGGTTAATCACTCAGGACCAAACGGTGAAAGGCTCTACAACTGTCTTTAACCATGCGACAGGGATGGAACTTAATAAATTACGAAGCACTTTAGTAACCTAATACAGTATATATATATATATATTATATATATATATCGAAATAATGTATTCAAAGACGAGCCCCCAACACTTCAACAAACAGTTTGACTTTAAAAAAACGGTTTTCCCTAAAACCATTTTATCAGTGTAGCATCTGGCGTTCTGCGCTTGCGCTTTCAATTGAGGCTTGAAGTAGTCTATGAATATGTTACTAGCATGATCATTTCTTGGCCGATTATTCCACTTTGAGAAAAATCGACACTGTAGCTCCCTGTAAAAATTATTGTCGATCCCTAGTATGAATTCATGGTCGTTTAAAAAAAAAAAATTACAGTTACTTTAAAAATAAATTAATAAATCAAATAAACAACTGAATTAATATATTTCTATGTTAACATAAGATTTTTATAATTACATTTACTATTTATAAAAAAATGCAAGCAAAATCTAAATTAAAATTATTTTAATATAATATCTGTAACAATGCTATAATACAATATTATATTGCAATATTAAACTTCTACAAAATAAATTAAAAATGTATTTTTTTTTATGAAATTTCTCTAAAATGTGCTATCCTTAATATAATAAATTATAAATCTTCACACTATTGTATCTTAATTTTTCTCTTACTAAATTTTTGTCATTGCTATTGGTACAATTCATGGTTAATGTGATCAATATCTAATTCCATATCAACATTTAAAGTATTTTTGATTAGGTATTGTTGGGAATTTCTCATATTTCCAAAACAAAATGAATAGAGAATAATGCTTCTTAACAGAGAGAAACTAAAATTGTTTTTTGGAGACAGTTTCACATATGCACATAAAACTTTGTATCCATTAATAAGACTACTTGTTACGAAAAAAAATCTTCCTCTAAAAGAGACATTACAATAGGAACGCCTCAGATGAGTTCCAAAAAAAAACTTCAATGTCTTTCTTGAAAATTACTCTCTCTCTACATTGCTGTGCATAAAAAAAAAGTTTCTACACTACTCTACATTACAAAAAAAAACTCTCCTTGCAATTTTTTACACTGTTGTGTGTAAAAAAGAATTTCTCACATACGCTGAGTTGTTGTGTCTCACATATTACATTGCATATTCAACGAACAACAAAAAACAAAATGATATTACATTTTTCTTGTGCCATACTCACGTGAATAAAAAATAATAAAATTGAAAACTTTTACCTACATTCTATGACAGTAGTAAATTTCATTTATTATTTCTCTCATAAAACTGGTGGTCAAGGAAAAAATTCACTTCATGTCAAGTCCATGGTGTAGGCCTCTACATCAAACCTTGATTTGAATGAGACTGTTGTCGATCAATATCGAACGGTCAAACCATACGAACTTTACGCGCAGGGGAAAGGTTGTTTTGGAAAATTGCTCACGCAACATGTCAGCCTATGGGTGTGATCACTGTGCTTGGACAATTACCAACATTCGGTAAAAGGCGGTGCGGGGAAAAAACTAGCGGTTTTCTGAAAAAATAAGCTGCATTTAAAAGTATCACTTCAACACTCCCCTTTAATTTCAACTGCTCGGTTATCAGTCATACCCACACATTTCCTCAAAAACTCAAAACTTTTATGCCCCAATGGTTTGGTCAGAATATCTGCAACCTCCTCCTGAGTTCTGAGTGTACTAAAACAATTTCTCCATTGTTTACCTATTCCCTCATGTAATGAAATTTTGTGTCAATGTGTTTTGTTCTCTTATAAAACATAGAATTATTGAATAATGCAATAGCTGAGCTATTGTCACAAAAAATCACAATTCCTTTTGTATGCTCTTGGCATAAACTCCTTAACATCCTTCTCATCCCAATTGCTTGACACGCTACTGTTGTAGCTGCCACATATTCTACCTCTGTTGTAGACAACGCTACAATAGGTTGTTTGTTAAAAACCCATGAAATGGCTCTTGAACCAATGTGAAAAACATAACCGAATGTGCTTTTCTAATCATCTATACTTCCAGTCCAATCACTGTCACTGCATCCAATTAAATCTGAACATTCTGAAGGAGTATATAAATGTCAAACCTTTTAGTACCTTTAACATACCCCAAAATCATTTTTGCTGCCCGCCAATGTGCTTCTTTTGGCCTCTCCATGAATGTGGAAATCAAACTAACAGCATGCAATATATCCGGTCTATTTGCAGTCAAATACATGAGACTGCTAAATATGCACTTGTACAAACTAGGATCAAAATCCTTGTTGTTGTCCTCTTTGCTGAGTTTTAATCCCATCACTATGGGAGTGATTGCTCCTTTGCTCTCATGCATATTGAATCTTTCCAACAATTCATTAACATATTTCGCTTGTGAGATAAAAATCCCATTTCCATTTTGTTCTACTTCTATTCCTAAGAAGTATCTTAGTAAACCCATGTGAGTGATTTCAAATTCTTCTTTCATGACTGTTTTGAAATTTTCAATAAGATAATCATCATTACGTGTGAAAATAACATCATCAACATATAACACAACAATTAGTATTTTACCATCCTTTTCTTTGATGTAGAGGGTGGGTTCTCCCTCACATTTTTCAAATCCATTTTCTAGTAGACAGGAATCTATCCTACTGTACCATGCTCTTGCTGCTTGCTTCACCCTACAAAGAGATTTCTTCAATGTGCACACTTTGTGCTCTTGGCCTTTATTTTCATATCCTAGAGGTTGTTCAATGTAAACCTCTTCCATTAACACTCCATTTAGAAATGCTGACTTCACGTCGATTTGGTAAACTTTCCAACTATTTTGTGCTGCTATGGACAACACTGCTCTCACGGTTTCCATTCTAGAAACTGGTGCGAAAGTTTCCTCATAGTGTCTCCCATACTCCTGCTTATATCCTTTGACAACAAGTCTTGCCTTGTGTCTTTCTATTTTGCCTTCAACATTACTCTTGGTCTTGTAGACCCATTTAACTCTAATAACTTCTTTTCCTTTTGGTAGTTCAACTAAATCCCATGTCTTGTTTATTTCTATCGCATTGATCTCCTCATCCATAGCTTCTATCCATTTCCTATCCTTAATTGCTTCTTCGAAATGAAGAGGGTCATCAACATGACAATATAAAGAAAACAAAGAATTCATACCTTCATTTGCTACCTCTTGTTCATAAATATCACTTAAATTTCTAAACTTCTTACCTCTTTCATTTGGTGTATAAGTGCTTGAAGAAGCACTTGAATTTCTTCCTTGTGGTGTGCTTGGAGAAGCACTTTCATTTCTCCTCAAGGGTGTCCCTTGGTGCCCTTGTGTTGGTGCTGCTATTTGGGGATGTATTTCAGCCATCTCCTCATCATCTTCATCATGAGACAAGGAGTTTTTAACATTCACTGATTTCTCTATGCTTCCATCCCATGCTTCCTCCTCAATGAACTCAACATCTCTACTCACAATAAGCTTCTTGGTGGATGGGTTATACAACCTATAAGCTTTGGATTCCTCACTGTATCTAATGAAAATACATTTCTCCCCTTTTTTGTCCAACTCCTTCCTTAGTTGATCTGAAATGTGTGCATAGGCCAGACATCTAAAAACTTTAATGTGTGTGACACTTTGCTTTGTCCCACTCCATGCTTCTTCTCGCACTCTCTTCATCACTCATTTTGTAGGGCATTTATCCAAAATGTACGCTGCACAGTGTACAACTTCATCCCAATAATCATTTGGTAAATGCTTTGTCTTTAACATACTCCTCACCATATCTATGATTGTCCTATTATTCCTTTCAGTAACCCCATTTTGTTGTGGACTGTACCTAGTGGTAAACTGCTTATGAATTCCATTTTCTCTACAAAAACGTAGAAATTCTTTGGAGATATACTCACCTCCTCTATCAGTTCTTAGAACTTTGATATGCAGCCCACTTTGGTTTTCTACAAGTGCTTTGAAATTGCAAAATATCTCAAACACTTCACTTTTGTTCTTTAGGAAATAAACCCAAGTTTTTCTAGTAAAATCATCAATAAATGTTAATATATAGTGGCTGCCTGCAAGTGATGGAGTTTGCATCGGTCCACATAAATCTGAGTGGACAATCTCTAATGGTGTTTTTTCCCTTATGCTTTTTCGAGATGGAAAACTTTCTCTGTGTTGTTTCTCCAAGATACAACCTTCACAAAGGTTGTCTCGTTTCTCTATCAATGGTAATACTCATACCATTCCTTTTCTATTCAACAAGTTAAGACCTCCAAAGTTGAGATGTCCAAATCTCAAGTGCCACAACCAATTTTCAACTTTTGGTTCGCCTTGGAAAGCCTCTTGTGTCACTGCTGCTATTTTTTCTCCATTTTTTAAATCTGCTTTCATTCTGAGAGGGAACATCCTATTCCTTGTCATCTTCACTTCAGCAATACATAGTTTCCTCGGTGTTTTATCCATGATGGTGCATACATTATTCACAAAGAAAACATTGTAACACTTTTGAATAAGTTGTCCAATACTTATGATGTTACATTTCATTCCAGGAACATAATAAGCATCTGCTATGGTTTTCTTCTCACTTTTCCTTGCTAAGACATTTACTTCTCCTTTTCCCATAACAGAAACTTTACTATCAATTCCTAGTGTGACTTGTGGCTTCACACTCTGATCTAACATAGAAAACAGGGCTATGTTTCTTGTCATATGGTTACTGCAACCAGAGTCTAGAAGCCATACATCTTCACTCTTTGCTTCAGCCATATTACAAGCTAAAAACAAATTATCTTGGGTGATATTTTATCTAGTGAAATTTGCACTAGTTCTATTATTCATATCATGTTGCTTCTTCCTACATTCATTTGCATAATGCCCATATCTTTTACAATAGTGACATTGGAAATTGGATTTATCATACCTTTGTCCTTGAGCATGATGTTGTTCACTTTGTTGGCTACTTCCTTGGCTTTAGTTCTGATTTGGATTGTTGCCTCTTCATTGAGAATTTGTTGGACTATTTCTTCCACCTCTGTTTTGGCTTCTACCTCTTCCTCTCTTGCTTCCTCTACCTTGACGTCTTCCTCTTCAAAAGAACATATGTGTCTTAAAAGGCATGCTCTAGAGATGAGTTTTCATTTCTACTCAATCTCTACTCATGTGTCATGAGTGATGCATGTAGTTCATCAACTCAGAAGTTTGTGAGATCCTTTGTCTCTTCTATGGTGGTGATAATCACATCGAACCTTGAGGGTAGGATCCTCAATAGTTTCTCGAATCTCTCAAGAATCTCTCCATGAAACCTTATCTTTGTGACGAGACCAATCAGATGCGTGAAGAATGAGTCAATATTATCTGACTCTTTCATGCAGAGATTATCAAAATCTCTCCTGAACAACTGTAGTTTTGCTGTCTTCACCTTCTCCATGCCTTGATAGGCTATCTTGAAAGTTTTCCATGCTTTTTTGGATTTCTTGGCTACTACTATCATTGGAAGCACACTCTCATGCACTGCGTGATACAAAAAATAGAGGGCTTTAGAATCCTTCTTCTTATTGCTCTTCAACAATTCTATCTTTGCCTAAGTCAAATTATTAAACTCATCTTCATCTGTTGGTTCTTCAAAACCATCCTGAACAAATTCCCATAAGTCTTGGGAACCAAACAAGGCTCTCATAGTTATTCCGCAATAGTCATAATTTTTCCCATTAAATGGTGGGAGTTGAGTATTATAGATACCCATGCTAGTGCTCGCTCCAGCCATTCTTGCACTCTTAACTATGCTTCATAATACTTGACTGTTTATTTGAAATAAGTGACTGTCCTCAACGGTAACACAAAAACTAACTTGAGAAATACCTTAGATTTTTTTTTGACTGAGTCTTAAGTGTGTTAGAGAAACTGATGGAGCAAGAAATCCTTCCTTGAGCTTCTTTGAAACCTTCAAAGAGCCTCGACAAGGTCTGATACCATGTTGGGATTTTCTAATAATTCCAAAACAAAATGAACAGAGAATAATGCTATGTTTCTTAACATAGAGAAACTAAAATTGTTTTCTGAAGAGAGAGTTTCACACATGCACAAAAAACTTTATATTCTTTAATAAGATTGTGTGTTACAAAAAAAATATCTTCCTCTAAGAGAGGGATTACAACAGGAATGCTTTATATGTAGTTCCAAAAAAAAACTTCATTGTCTTTCCTGAAAATTACTCTATGCACTGCTATGCATAAAAAAAAGTCTGTGCAATCGTGTGCATTACAAAAAAAACTCTCTCCAAATTTTTTACATATGCTCATGGTGCTTTGTCTCACGTACTACATTTCATATTCAATTAACAACAAAAAACAAAATGATATTAAGTTTTTCTTGTGCCATACTCCAGTGAATAAAAAAAAAAATTAAAACTTTTACCTACATTCTACGAGTGTAGTAAATTTCATTTATTATTTCTCTCATAAAACTCACGGTCAAGGAAAAAATTCCATTTCATGTCAATTCCATGGTGTATGGGTGTACATCAAACATTGATTTCAATTATACAGTTGTGGATCAATATCGCACGGTCAAACCATACAAACTTTACGGGTCAATATCGCACGGTCAAACCATACAAACTTTTCGGGTCCGGGAAACGTTGTTTTGGAAAACTGGTCACGCCACATGTGAGCCTATGGGTGTCACGCCACATGTGAGCCTATGGGTGTGGTTGTTGCCCTTGGAGAATTACCAGAATTCGGTAAAAGGCGGTGTGGGAAAAAACTCGTTGTTTTCTGAAAAAATAAGCTGCTCTTGAAAGTATCATTTCAAGAGTTATGAGTCCTCTATGGGAATACAATATAACTCTTATCATGGTTTAATGTGTATTCTAGTGTATTATTCTTTGTCCAATTAAGTCCCTAAGAGTTATTGAGTATCTAGTAATTAATTCTCTTATTTAAGGTGTTATATCCAATGATTGCAATGGTATGGTCAAGTGTAATGGGGCATGTATCATTAAATATTCCATACTTAATGAACAGAATTAGGTTATTTGCACTACCTAAATTATTCATCACTTCCTTATTCTTTCTAAAGGACACTATAAAGACATAACCACTTAACTTTCTATAAAACATGAAATGTTTACTACTTCCTTATGTACCTAAACAAATAAGTTATTCCTTTTTTGAAAGCACCTTCATCCATAGAAGGGAAAAAATCAAAGTCATTAACAATGGTTGCTACTTGTTTAGATTCAATCTATATGAAAAAGAAAAAAAGAAAAAAATGATTTATTTTCTTAGTAGATATGTAATTATTATAAAGTCTATTATTATTTACCAAAAAGAAATTTAAATTTTAAGCAATGTTATAACAAAACTCTTAGAATATTTTGTTTATCAAATGTGGATATAGCCTATGAAATAATGCTTTGAGTAAAAAATATGGTTAGTTGTGTAAAACCTCTGGTTGAGTGTTGAACAGGGATGGAAATGACAATTATTGTTTTTCATTATTCTAGCAGATAACTTATAATTTATGAAACCTGCATATATTAGTGGGTTTGTGCAGGGTTTAGTCCCCATTAGATTCTAAGCTCAAATGCCTTGAAGGAGGATTGAGAGTTACATAAACTTGGTGAGAGCATCCTATAGTTGGGAAAATTGTTTTCCATTCAGCATTGAGGGTGGATTGACCTAGGCATATATCATTTATCAAGGAATCCATGATATGTACTTTAGTATCTTTAACTATTAATATTGAGACAGAATTGGAAAAGGGGCATAGTCCATATAGGAAATGTGTATCTAGCCATATATGGAAAGAGTTTTTGATAAGATAAAGAAAGATTATATAATTTGGCATTAGGTATTTTCCTAGAAGTGGTATTTAGTTGTGTATGTCATGCATATTTTTCTCAGAGGAAAACTCTTGAAAACCTCATTGGGACACTTTTGTACATTTTGTGGATGTTAGTTAAGTGTAACTCTATTGTTGTTGATTACAACTATTGATGTTATAAAGACATTGTCAACACAGAAACAAAAGAAACTAGCACTAGGATTAACCCAAAAATACTTGTATACAACTCAAGCACACTACCATCGAAACTAATCCATTGAAGGCTAAAGTAAAGTATATGATAATTAGTTATAATAATAACTTAAATAGAAATACTAATTCAAATTCATATAAAATTTAAAGTTGTGGACATGCATATCCCAACTAAATTTTTTTTATATATTACTTCCGCACAAGTTCTCACACTAATAAACAATTTGAGAATTAAAAAAAAAAAATCACTCTAAAGTTTAAAGTTGTAAACATGCATATCTCAACTAAAGAGAATTTATATCTTGGTTTCACACAAGTTCTTATATTAATGGACAATTTGAAGATAATATATAACTTTTGAACATTACAAATGCAAAATGTTAAAAAATTACTGGAAAAAAAATATTTCAATTAAAAATTATAAGAGAAATCTAAATCATCAACCTCTTAAACTCCATCTTAACTGGATTTAACTATCTTAATGGTGATAACCTGGATCTAACTATCTTAATAGTAATAACCCAGTTTAACTATCTTCATAGACAATTCTATCTTAACCAAATCCATCTCAGTATTGATCGTTAAGACTTATTATTGTACCTTTGTGATTCTGCCCTTTACAGCTGTGTATGGATACTCAGCATCAAAAACAGCGAAGTCAAAATGCGCTCCACTGTTGCAATTGAAGTCTTCTCTAGTGCAGTCTAACAGTTGCTGCACTGATAGGGAAAACAACTCGCCTGTTTAGATAGAGTGCAGGACTTTATGACGGCTACAGCCGTAAACGCCCCGCAACCTTCTGCAAGACCAAAAAATAAACAATACGTCAGCTATAACAGAAAAGAAAAGTGTATCAACAATATATCTGCTGCCTGGTCTTCTTGATACAACATATTATTTTATGATATAACTGATATATTTTTGTATTTTCTGGTCTGCCAGATTGTTGTTGGGCATTGGCCGCTCTAGCGGCTGTAGAGGGCATCAACTTTATCAAAACAAACAAATTTTTAACCTATTAGGGCAGAAATTGCTAGACTGCAATACAGCAGGCTATAATTGCAGCACCGGAGGCACTATTTTGGAATATATAATAGACGCTGGAGGGATCGAATATATCAAAACAGGCAACTTGGAGATGACTTCCGTTGCCACTGAGGGTGTGGTGCCGTCGCCGACAAGGCTGGGAGAAACAGAAACAGGGCCGCCTTTGAAACACTAGCCATTACGAAAAGCCAATAACTGGTCGATATAATTCACACAAATATGAATTGGTGGACATAAACCAGAAGGACATCTTGTTATATAATAATTTGGACGGAATCCAGTGACATCATTAGTGGCCTATAAGTAGCCAACTTATAGGGTGGACGGAATCCAGTGCATCATCATTGGTGGCATGATTCGTGAACAGAGAACCTTAGGTTCACGTGCACCAGTGGAAGTTGACCCGCATATTGATGAACAGAGAAGGCTCAGTTCAGCGCATTGATGAAATATTATTTATGGTGGAAGTTAACCCGCGCAGATGAATTTTCTTCCATTAAAATATCGAGATGGAATCAAGGGAGTTAACACGCGTCACTTCATCGCTCACTGCATCCATGCTCCCAACTTACAGGCCATGATTCCTTAATGGAAAATATTCTGTTCAGGCCGGCAGTGGTGAAATATTATTCAGGGTGGGAGTTAACCTGCGCTCATGAATTTACTACGTTACTCCATTTGTCACTGCATTGATCATGAGAACTGCAGAAGGAGGCGTGAATAACGTCTCAGAACGAAAGAAGGAAGCGTATCAAATTTGTTGTATCAATGCCGATCAGAAGGCTGAATAACTTTGGAAACGATATCAAATTTGTTGTATCAATGCCGAATCCAAGTTATTGTTGTTTAATTCTCTTTAAGTCCATCATTTAATTATCCTTAAATTCATCAAAATTAGGCTCTATGAATGGAATAAGCTGATGTGCAGCTAACTAGAAATGTTCATCGAAAATAACAATAATAAAATAAAATCAATGATGATAACACCAACCCCTTGAAAACAAACTTGGCCAATCAAGAATGCTTCAGTGCCCTTAGTGATTTTAATCGTTCCCACTTGAGAAGGCGTTTCCGAAATTCTTATAATATTGACAAAATATGTCAACCAACCTTTTCTATTGACAGCATAAATTCCAATTATCATCCAATTTAAATGAAAATGATTCTAACAAGTAAAATGTTAGAAATAAATTTATTCCTTATACTTATTACCTAATTAGATTTTGCAGGCTACCCTTTCAGTTCCTTAGGTGGTTGCCAGTTTTTTGTTTGGAGATGCAAATTTTTGGTGTATAGTAATTAGTAACCTGGGTGGAGGTGTGGTTGATGCTTATTTGTCAAGGTGGAAGCTAATTCTTACAGGCCAATCAGGGCTCCGTCCAATTAGATTGGACATACAATACGTTATAGAGTGGTGCGACTAGGGTAGATAGCCAAGCCATAGTTTATCGTGCCCTCCAAGTCTAATAAACCACCTGTGGGAGAATTGAAAAATGAAAGCATAAGTTGAGGAAGTTATGGGTTTGAGGTTGAACACTACCCAATAAAACTTTAACTTTGTCACTGGATCATCAAGCTGTAAGACTGGATGATCAAGCTGTAAGAAGAATTAATTATTTCACATCCTCTGTCTTCCCCAATACAATGACATTTCAAACTCCGAAGAGTCGCCGGACTGATCACACCTCCTCACCTCGTCAAATCTGAAAGGCCAACGCCAATTGAATTCGAAGGGGCAGCATCCCCTAGAAAATTATTGTTTATTTGATGTAACCTACTTAATTCCTCTTATAAATATAAGAGATCAGCGAGGCCGATATCATCCACTCGACTTCCTTCATTTGTTAATGATATTATGCAGTTGTATCTGCGTGCTTGAAGTGCGTCTATTTGTCTCTGTTTTTCTCATTTGGTATAGCAGTCAGCGATGTGAAGTGCTATTTATTTGTTTATTTGTTTCAGAGAAGAGACGCCACTCGGCCTTGTAAGCTATAGTGAAAAATAACTGGGGAGGAGGTTAGAGCTTATGCTCTACGCCCTGATGCTGCTTCTGGTATCAAAACCAATTTGCAGTTTGTAGAGTGCCGCAGTGCTGTTTTACGTGGAGAAGTCGGCGTCCTGCTTTGAAGAGTATCTCGTTCTCTGTCTGCTCGCAGACTTGGAAAACTGAGGAGTTCGGTGGAAGAGTTTAGGCGAGCTGCAAAGGTGTTTCTAGCATGTCTGTGTTGTGGCAGACCACAGGAACGAACGTGGACAGTTCTGTACGAAATTTGGTGAGCTGGAGCCGCAGTTAGCGTTCTGCCAGTTTGATAAATCTGCACTGTGTACACAGTGTGGACGTTTTTAATCTTGAAGGAGAGAGTTCGGTCACATTAAGAGATTCCCCAGACGTTTTTTTCGATCCGTTACATGAATCAAGAGTAGCAGTGACAAGTCTCGTTTCAAAAGGGACCAACGCAATTCGTTGGAGGTCTAACATGCAAAGGTGAAGTGGATAACTGTTTTTGTGAAAGCCCTTTGTGAGTTTTGAAAGGAAATATCTTTTGAGGTCGCATTGAAAACATCGTATATGTTTATGAAGTTTGTCTTTGAAAAAATGATTTGTGTGTTGTATACATAAAGTTAAAAAGTGTGTTTTAAAGTATTTTTCATAAAAGGTTTATTAAGGGATTTAAAAGTGTGTTTTAAGATATTTTTCATAAAAGGTTTATGAAGATAGTTAAAAGGGCATTTTAAAGTATATTTGTTTTAAAAGAGAATGTAGATAGTATTTGTAAGGGTATTTGGAAGTTATTTTCATTATATTGTAGTTTTTCATTGAAAGTATTATAATGTAAAGGTTTTTCTAAATTTTATTGGAACATTTCAATTATTTGTTAGAGATGGTATCAAATATCAAAACTATTTAATTTGTGGTTTATTTGAATGAGAATATTGTTGGGTTTTTATGGTCTTTGGGGATTTGTTACTTACGCGTATACCAAATTTTCTAATGAAAAAAAAATGATGGTTCTTACAAATGTTGAACTAATATTGTTGAGAGAGAACTCAAAGAAGGACAATAAAATTATTGGCCTTACTCAACAAGTCTTAGATGACTTGATACTTTCAAAAGTCTCAAATGGAGAATCTTCAAGGAAGGCATGGGACACTATTGAATGAATCATGTTATGAGGGTGTAGCAAAAGTAAAGAATATCAAGATGCAAAATTTGAGAAGAGATTTCGAGAATCTTAAAATGAAATACACAATCTTTGGATTCTTTTATGACTCAAGTCATGAGTGTTGTTAATCAATGATCCTACCATCATTTCTTTCCATCATCATTGTGATTTAAAGAATGATCCTCCCATCATTTCGAGAGTTGTAGTTGCAACCTTCAAAGAATATATACACAATTTTTTGGCAATTTAATTTGACCACTGGACAGTCTTTGTGATGTTGAAAAAGTGTAATGTTGTGCACCATTTGGTATACTTTTGGGACATGTACTTTGTAAGCATGGATTAATGGTGGATCCTAGCAAGATACCACTTATTATGAACTTGTGAGCACCAAAACAGTGACACACCTAGGCACGACACTATGACACATTGGCTATTACGTAAAGTTTATAAAAGGGAATACGTAGATAATTTCACTGAATAAGAAATTGTTGAAGAAAGATGTGACACTGATTAAGAAATTGTTGAAGAAATATGTGACTTTTCAGTGGAGCAAAGACTACCAAAATAGTTGCATCTACTAAACGAGAAAATGGTAAATGTGCCTATTGTGGTTTTTGTAGACTCGAATAGAGAGCTCCATGTGCATGATGCATATTGCATAGAATTGGGTATACAACTAGCGCAACGAGGAGCACGGGAACTTGATCATCCCATAGAATTCACAAGGAAAAAATGTAAGGCAAAGAAGAACTATAGCACAACAGAAAGAGATGGGTTAGGTATGGTATATGCATTATAGAATTTCAGGCACTATGTGTTGAGAGCACATTTCAAGATGTTCACTCATCACTCTACGCTGAAATATTTGGTGAGTAAGCCTATTTTAGGAGGAAAATATGTCAATGGTTATTATTTTTCTAGGAGTATGAGTTCTAGTTTGTATTGAAACTAGGAATATTGAATGTTGGGCCTCATCATCTATCAAGGATAGAGACAAGAGAAGAACCCAAAAGTACTGAAGATAACCTACTTGATGCATAGTTATTTGAAAGGAGACCCACGCATGATCACTTCATGCATATCATTCAGTCTCTAACTACAAGAATGGTGCCCTCTAGTACAATATGAAGCAAAAGAAGGATTTGGCAGTGAGAGAAACTTATTTCTCATTGACTGTTAGACACTTGTACAAAATGGAGCTAGATGAAATACTGCGCAAATATGTCCCTGAACACGAAAGATAAAGTATTCTCACAGAAGATCATAGAGGTGTCATAGGTGGACATTATGCATGAAAGGACACTGCACATAAAATCTTGAAAGCTTGGTTATCGTGTCCCACAGTACATAAGGATGCAAAATAATTCTACCAAGCATGTGATGTATGCCAAAAAACAGGGAAGCCATCTAGGAGAGATGATATGTCACTAGTACCACACATAACAATGCAGGATTTTGAAAAATAGGCTATTGACTTTGTCGGGCCTATCATTGCACCAGGAAAAATGATTGGTGTGAGGTATATAATCACTACAACTGATTACTTGACAACATGGGCTGAAGCATAGTGAGTGAAGGATTGTAGTGCAGAAGTTGTTGCAAAGTTCATCTTTGATTAAATACGATCCAGATTTGGCTTCCCAAGAATTATGATGACTAACCAAGGGACACAGTTCTTGTAAGACCATTGAAGCACTAAGTGAGGAATTTTAGGTTTACCACTACAAGAGCATTCCTTAGCATCCTCAGGAAAATGGAACAATGGAATCTCTCAATAATATTCTAAAGAATGCATTGACCTAGGTATGCAATGTGAATAGAGATGACTAGGATCTAAGGATTCCAACAGTGTTGGTGGCATATAGGACAACATGGAAGAAATTTACAGGGAAGACACCTTTTAGGTTGGTATATGGATAAGAGGTAATTTTGGCTATGGAATACATTATGCCAAGTTTGAATATTTCAATGTTCACAAATATGGAAGAACCTGACATTATGAAGGAAAGGATGTCACAATTACTGGCTCTAGAAGAAGATGGGTTCATAGCACGGTTCCATCAACAAGTGTAGAAAGCAAGGGAGAAGGCCTCGCATGACAGGAACATCAAGAAGAAGACAATCTAAGACGTAGATCTTGTACTATTATATGATAGCAAATTCATGAAGTTTCGAGGAAAATTTAAACCGCATTGGCTAGGGGCATATACCATCAAGGACATCTCTGATGGTGATGCAGTTCAGCTCACGAAGTTAAATGGTCAGCTGATTCTAGGAAAAGTAAATGGTAGCAGATTGAGAGTATATAGGGATGATTCTATGTCTAGAATTTCACATTAAAAAATGAACGGAAGAAACTCATAGTGCCACCTGCAGTTGAAAGTGGGGAGGGGACTATAAAATACTTTATAGAAAGGGACTTCATCGAAGGTATAGATTACTACATGATACTGAGGAGTACGACAAAGTCCGAAGGAAATGTGATGAAGAAAGGATGACTGCACCACAAGGGAAGGTTCATCAAAGTTAGCTAGAAATATGACCATTGGAAGGAAAAAGCTAGTGTTAATGATCTGATAATGATATCTTAAACGCTTATTAAGGTATTAGAGACTCATGTGCATGGATTTACCTATATTACTTAGTGAAATGGATCGATACTATTGTGAATAACATAGACAATGAAGCAGTAAAGAAACATAATAGACAACACACATAACACAACAAGTTTATTCTAGAGTTCACCCAAAACTCTTGGGCTACGTCTCCTGGTCCAGCCTTCAGTGGTGGCCTCTCTATTATGTCTTCAAAAGCAGAGTTTTAAAAACTGTGAGCTCAAATTGAGTCTTAACACGACAGATGCAACAACAGGAGTTTTGCTTGAATCCCTCAAGCCTCTGTCAGTACACACACTCTTTCTATCACTATTTGTATCTGTCTTCTCTCTATCTCGACATTGCCTGCCTCTGTCTTCTGTCTTCTATTGCTTTAAAGCCAGTCGGCCTTATGTTTTCATTTGCACGTCTGGGGCTCTTTGGCACCTGGGCCTCTATCCACTCAAATCCCCCTTTGAGCATTAGCAATCATTTATAAACACCTTCAGGGATGGTGGCCACCTGTTCTGTAATGGAATAGACCATCAATTCATTTCAAGTCCCAAAAATGGTCGTTCTTTGTTTACACAGAGAAATACATGTAAAACTGTGAAAATCCACCAATTCGTGGTTTATCAAATTTGAAATATTATAAACTCCACCTTATAACTCCTATTGGGTCTACATTTATATCACTTATCGCATCTCCACCATTGATTTGGGAGATCTTGATCCAATGGGTGAGGTTCATTTCAGGTGGCTCATGTGTACAGGGGTTAACCACCCAAAAAGCGTGGTTTTCTCTCTCCAACGCCGGCCATGTGGTAGTTAGTGTATGAGCTCAGGCAGAGCTCGACCAAAACCACTTACCGCTTACGGCCCACCTGAAATCCCTCTTATTTTGAAACTAAAACATATATATCTACATGTATAAACCCTTTCGGGTCTGATTTATCACTTTATTTGCATTTCATTTTTTTCCTTTATTTAGCAAAAATGTGTTTTACATTGAAAAATCCCTTTTATAAGACTTGAAATATTATCAAATATCATTCATAATTTTATCGATTCCGGCTATCGCAGTCATAGTCATTATCGACCCCACTCCTTTGCATAGCTCCGATGCGATATTGTGATATCGCAATTCCATATCGTTCATCCTTCAGGCTGTAGTTAAGTCCATATATATATATAGTTATATATATATTATATATATATATATATATTATATATATATATATATATATATATATATATATATATATTTATATTTATTTTAGGGATGTCATAGCGCGATCGAATCTGGACCGTTGATCTATGCACATAGATCAATGGCTCTCATTTAATCGTGCGGATTGTTGTTGCACTTCCCATATAGTTGCCTCTCATAGACTCTGCCTGTCATCGTCGATTCTGATATGCCAATTAGATCTGGATCATTGATTGGCCATATCTCACGGCTTCGGTGCATTATTCCTTTGAGCTGTGATAGGCTCTATTTTCCTCGTTTTATCTATGTTTTTTACTCTCGATAGTGTAACCCATATTTTCTTAAAGGTTTTATTTATGAGATAGTTTTTAACTATGTGAAGACTTAGAGGTTTTTAGGACCCATTTGGATCACGCCTTCCCACTAAAAAAATTTGGACCACCAAAAGTTGGTTTTTAAGGATCAGTCAAGTTAGGATACAACTTCCTCACTTGTCCAATCTCTATCCATATTGCACTACTTAGTTTTGAACCTTTGAGTCTCATTTTGAGGTACTCAACATCCCCTCTGCACATAGTTCTCACCTTCCTATCCAGAACTACATCTTTCTACAACTCATTGAGATATTCAGGAAAAAGATCATCAATAGAAGGTAACTGACTTTTCTCTTCGGGATCTTCAATCAATGAAGGTTCAAATAGTCTCAAATTCTTTGCATTAACTACTAAATAGATGTGCATGTATGTTGGCAAATCAAGGCAAATAGTGTTCTCACCAATTTTCTCAAGTATCTTAAAAGTCCCATACCTTATTAGCTTGAGCATTTTACCTTCACCTTGCGTTTTGTCTTTGCTAATGTACAGCCAGATTTGAACACCAACTTGGAAGCTATGCTCAATTAGATGCTTATCATGCCTTGCCTTGTACTTGGCCTGGCTTCTCTCAAGTTGTTGTTGCACTACCTGGTGAATTTCTTGGATCTATTCAATGAAGTCAGTTGCTTTGTCCACATCACTATGTCCTTCAACTAATATGTCTTTACTAAAGACAAAATCCAAGGGAGACCTTGGTGTAAAAGCAAAAAAAGTCTCAAAAGGAGATCCATGTGTAGAAGAGTGTTTAGCATGGTTGTAAGCATGTTGCACATAACACAAATATCCATCCCAAAGCTTGGGATGCTTGCTACAATAGCCCTTGAGCAACTGGATCATTGTCATGTTGACCACCTCTATTTGGCCATTTGTTTTTGGATGAAATGATGTGCTCTTCTTCAATCTGGTGTCCATCAACTCCCATAGGCTTGACAAAAACTTCCCAACAAATCAGGAATCTCGATCAGATATAATAGAAGCGGGTAACCCAAAATGAACCCATACATGCTGAAAGAATAGCTTTGATGTTTGTTCAGCTGTAATCTGCTTGTTGCAAGATATTGAAATACACACTTTGTTGAACCTGTCCATAATAACATATAAATAATCATGACCTTTTCTAGATTTTGGCAATCTCCCAACAAAGTCCATGGAAACACTTTCCCAAGGACGAGATGGAACTGGAAGTGGAGTGTACAAGCCTAGTTTTCTATTGTTGGGCTTGCTTTTAGCATACATGGTGCACCCTTTAATATATCTAGAAACTCTTTCATGCATTTTTGGCCAATAACACAACCTTTGTAGCTGTGCAACTATTTTACTCACACCAAAACGACCCGATATTAGAGAATTATGTGCTTCTCGGATTATGTTAACTCTTTCAGTTTGAGGAATGCATAACTTTCCCAAATGATATAAGAGTTGGTCCTTAACATGATAATCCAATTCTTCTACTTGTTTTCCATGACATAAAGTTGCATATACATCTTTAAAATCTACATCTTGAGCATATTGTTCAATGTATCTTTCATGCAATATTGAGTTATGCTTAAGTATAGTAGATGCATTTATGATTGGTCTTCATAGCATATCTGAAACCTTTTTGTGTATGCCTTTCTTATATCCGATGACAATATGAAACTATTGTAGAAAACCCGTCCACCTATGGTGTCTTCATTGCTGCAATTTAGTTTGTGAGTGTAAATATTGAAGTGGTTGATGATGAGTATGTATAAATATTTCTTTGCCCATTAGGTAATGTTTCCACTTTTTCACACTCTGTACTAATGCATACAATTCTTTATCATATGTGGGACAATTAACTACTGCAGAATTAAATGTCTCAGAATGATAACATATGGGTTTACCATGTTGCATCAACACTGCTCCCATGGCATAGTCACTAGCATCTCTTTCATTCTCAAATGGTCTTTGAAGATTTGGCAATGCTAGTACTGGTGTTGTACTAATTTTTTCTTTCAAGGTGTCGAAGGCTTTCTCGCTTTTGCCTCCCCACTGAGACACTTTGTTCAATCCTATCAAAGCATGTAAGGGAGTTACAATCAAGGAAAAGTTAGCAATAAACTTTCTCCAATATTTTGCTGCTCCTAGGAAGCTCCTAACTTCTGTAGCAGATTTGGGCTTAGGCCAATTCATAATGACTTCAACCTTATAGGGATCTATCTTCAATTCACCACCCCTACAATATGACCCTAATAATTTAAATATGTTTTTCCAAATTCACATTTTGATCATTTCACGTAGATATTTTCTCTTTTCAAAATATCTAGAGTCTCTTTGCATGCTTCAAATGTTCTTCCCATGTTTTACTAAGAACAAGAATGTCATCTAAATCTACAATTACAAAATCATCAATAAAAGGTCTGAGTACATCATTCATAACTCTCATGAAACTGGCACGAACATTAGTTAAGCCAAAAGGCATAACTAGTCATTGATACAACCCATGCTTTGTTTTGAAAGCAATATTTCATGTATCTTGTTCTGCAACTCTGACCTAATGATAGCCACTACGCAAGTCCAACTTAGAAAAGTAAACTGCTTCTTTCAACTGATCTAATATATCATCTATGTGAGGAAGAGGATAATGATTCTTGATCGTTATTTTATTCAGTGCTTTGTAATCAATGCACATACTCCACGAACCATATTTCTTTCTCACCAACACAATTGGAGATCCACATGGTGATGTGCTTGGCCTTATGAACCCTTTATCGAGCAGCTCTTGTACCTGATTCTTGATCTCTGCATTCTCTAAAGAAGATAACATTTTATACTTGTGGCTGTGATTATTGTTTCATCACCTGATTCTGACCCCAAATCTTTCTGAATAGTAGCGAAAGTCTTCTTCTTCTTACACCGAACTTCTAGGGTTTAAGCTCTAGATAAAAACACAAGTAGTGTTCATCATCATGTCCATCCTTCTTGCAGTGAGTGCATGAAGGTTTTTCTTTCTGTATAGTGTTTGTCATCCTCCTTCCGTTTTTGCTTCTTATTTTCCTTGTTCTTTCTTGCAGTGGGTTTTGATGATCCCCCAATCTCTGGGTTCACATTCTTTCCTCTAGCCTCTAGATGTGTAGCCTGAATTGATACGTCATGTATGCTAGTAGGGTTAAACATGAGAATGGTGTGCCTCAAATAGCTATGCAGACCACCTATATAATTCAGCAAAGTTTCAGGTGAGTCTAGACAAATTCCTAGAATTAAAGCTCTTTTTCTAAATTTCTAGGTATAGCTTTGTACACTTTGCCCCTTCAATTGGCAAAGAGTTTTCCAAATCATCATTGCTTGCTACATATAAGCTAGTGGATAGAATTTTTTTTAATGGTAGAAACAAATTCACTCCATGTAGATAGAATTTTATCATGTTTCTTTAAATCAGCTTGTGTCCTGCCTTCCCAGCACACTAGTGCAGTTCCTCCAAGCCAAAGGCTAGCTAGCTGAATCTTTCTGCTTTCTGAATAAATGTTCTGCACCCTGCAATATAGATCAATCTCTCTAATCTAGTTATCTAGCTTTTTTGCATTTAAATATCCATCATATATTGGCAAATCAAATTTTACATCTAATTTAATCAAAGATGTTTTCTTATTTTTTCTTTCAGGGCTAGAAGGAGGTGTTGATGGAGGAGGATCTTCCCTTTTCCCTTCACCTTCTGAATGGCCATCTGGAAAAGGTTCCTCTGTTCCTCTATCTTGCTTGGAGGTTGAAGTAATTTCACCTTGACCTTTCTTAAATTCTCGATACATCTCTTCCACCATGGCTCTCATGGTCATGAAATTGTCCGTGAAATAAGAATCTGATTTCGATGAGACTTGTTTTTCCATTTTCCTCCTAGGACAGACTCTTCCAATTTCTTGGTTAGCCTCAACTAGTTATCCTTCTCCTAATTTGAGCTTTGACCTAGTCAGCATTCAACAATCCAACATAATCTTGTCTAACCTTAACAAACCTAAATATCTGATACCACTTCATCCGATAATGAGATCTTAGACACTTATTAAGGTATTACAGACTCATGTGCATGGATTTTCCTATATTACTTAGTGCAATGGATCGATAAGATTGCAAATAACATAGATAATGAATCAGTAAAGAAACATAATAGACAACACACATAACACACCAAGTTTAATCTAGAGTTCACCCAAAACTCTCAGGCTATGTCTCCTAGTCCATCCTTTAGTGGTGGTGTCTCTATTATGTCTTCAAGATGAGAGTTTTACAAACTGGGATCTCAAATTGAGTCTCAACATGACAGATACAACAACAGAAGTTTTGCTTGAATCCCTAAAGCCTCTCTAAGTACATAGAGTCTTTCTATAGCTCTCTGTCTCTATCTTCTCTCTGTCTCAACACTACCTGCCTCTGTCTTCTGCCTTTTGTGGCTTTAAAGGCAATCGCCACTATCTGTTCGTTTCCACTTCTCAGGCTCTCAGGCTCCCTGGCCTCTGCCTGCTCAAATCCCCCTCTGAGCATTAGCAATCATTGGTAAATGACTTCAGCGATGGTGGCCACCTATTCTGTAATGGAATAAACCATCAATGCCTTTGAAATCGCAAAAATGGTCATTCTATGCTTACATAGAGAAATACACGTAAAACTGTGAAAATCCGCCAATACGCCATTTATCGAATTTGAAATATTATAAACTCCACCTTATAAATCCTATCGAGTCTACATTTATATCACTTATCACTTCTCCACCATTGATATGGGAGATCTTGATCCAATGGCTAAGGTTCATTTCAGGCAGCTCAAGCGTACGGGAGTTAACCGCTCGAAAAGGGTGGTTTTCTCTCTCCAGCGCCTAGCCACGTGGCAGCGAGTGTATGGGCTCAGGCAATGCCCAGCGAAAACCACTTACCACCTACGACCCTTCCAAAATCCTGCTTATTTTAGAACTCAATATATATATATATATATATATGAATATAAACCCTTTCGGGTTTGGTTTATCGCTTTATTTGCGTTTCTTTTTATTTTTCGTTTATTTTACAGAAATGTGATTTAGATTGCTAAATCCCTTTTACTGGACTTGAAATATTATCAAATATCATTCATAATTTTATTGGTTCTCGTTATCGTAGTCATAGTAATTATCGACTCTGCTCCTTTGCGTAGCTCCGATGCGATATTGTGATATTGCAACATATATGTGTATTGTGTATGTGTATGTTGTATGTGTATGTTGTGTGCATATGTATATGTATATGCATATGTCTCTGTATATATATATATATTATATATATTATTATATATATATATATATATATATATATATATATATTATATATAATATTATATATATATATAATATATATATATATATATATATATATTATAGCGATGCAATAGCGTGATCGAATCTAGATTGTTGATCGCCCAGATCTGACAGCTTTGGTGCATTGTTCCTTTGACCTACGATAGGCTCTGTTTTCCTCATTTTCTCTATGTTTTTCACTCATGATAGTGTAATCCAACTTTTTTTAAAGGTTTTCTTTATGCGATAGCTTTTAACTATGTGAAGACTTAGAGGTTTTTAGGATCCATTTGGATCAGTTAAAAGGGATTGAAACTTCATAAGAAGGTACAAAAAGAGGACGGATTTAGTTTCTTGTATATATTTTTCAGAGCCAGAGGTCGAAACAGTGACTCGCGGCATGTCATAAAAGTTCGCTCTACTGAACTAGTCTATAATCAAGTCACTGTGGGAGATTTTGCATAACTCTTCCTTGAAGAATCCAATTTGGATCAGACTAGGGTCATTGGAAAGAGGACATAGAGGGTTACTGTAGGTCGCAATTTCAAAATTTAAATATTCGAAAGTACAGAGTTACAGTCATTTCAAGATCAAGCTCCTAAAATCAAGAAAAAGCAAGATGAGGAAGTTTGATGGCAAGGATCTGGTAAATTGGATACTTCAGATGGAGCAATATTTTGATATACATGGTGTACCACTGTTACAAAAGGTATGTATTTCATCTTCATATTTAGAACTGGATCAATTTTTATGGTATGAAGGCTTTGTTCTCGTAAACAACTTGTTATGTGGTCAATTTTCATGGAGGAAATGATATCACATTATGAGGATACAAAGAGCAACACCTTCTTTACAGAAACACCACAACAATTGGAAAGAGTAAAAGGGATTTGTGACATATTGGAAAGAAAAATTATGGAAACTAAGAAGCATACCTCTCACAACTATAAAGATGGAAGTGTTGTTTCTCCTAGCCTTCCACAACCTAAAGGGTTACACCACAACAATTGGAAGAAAAAAGAGAAAAAGGGCTTTATTACAATTGTGATAGAAAATGCACTAAAGGTCATAAGTGTGCTAAGAAGAAACTATTTTACATAGAATATGAGGAGGAGGAAGAAAAGGATCAAGAAACATCAAAAGAAGAGCATATACGCGAGGACTCCACCCTAGATAAAGAAGAAATGAATCAGACCATATCTTGTAAAGCATTGGAAAAAACTACCACTCCTCAAACTTTCAATATAGAAGGACATATCAAGAAGAAAAAGGTGAAAGAAGTGAAAGATCACATCGAGAAAGAAGAAATGAATCCAACCATATCTTGTAATTAGTTTGTTGAAATTACCACTCCTCAAACTATCAAGATAGAAGGACATATCAAGAAGAAAAATGTTCAAGAAGTGAAATATGACATCGAGCATCAAGAAATGAATCCAACCATATCTTGTGAAGGATTGGAAGAAATTACCACTCCTCAAACTCTAGAGGTAGAAGGACATATCAAGAAGGAAAAGGTTCACGGAGTGAAGATCACATCGAGCATCAACAACAAGTTCTCCAAATTTTAAAGGATAACGCCACTTCATTGCAAAATCGAACAAAACAATAGGTAGATCAACATCGTAGTGAAAAATGTCTTGATGTAGGTGATTGGGTATTTTTACTGCTACATCTCAAGAAAGCTATTTATGAGAAGGAAATGTTGGCAATACTACATGCACTTAAAAAATGGCAACTTACCGAACGGGAAGACTCTTCAAGGATGAGGATGTGGAAGCATTGTTTTGTGTTATTTCTATTATCCAACCAGATTGGATAAACGAAGCAAGGGATGAATGGAAGAAGGATGAATAAGTATGGATACTTATTCAAAAGTTACAAAAGATCGCAATTCAAACAATATTTCCAAAAATTGAAGAGGAAGGAAAAATCATATTGGAACCTAGAGCAGTCACAGAAACAAGAACCCAACAGCTACGAAATCAATCAATTTCAGAGTATCTCATCAAGTGTGAGAACTTACCCACTGAAGATTCCACATGGGAGGACAAGAATTTTATACAAAAGCATCAAAATCTACTCAAGCGTTGAGGACAACGCTTTTTGAAGGAGAGGGGCATGTTAGTCCCCTATACTACTACTGTAACCCCTTATTGTTAATAGTACAAACCCACTTATTATATTGATGTACCCATGTAGTGCGCATATTGTTACTATTGTGCCCCATAGAAGCCCACTATTGTTATTATTGTGCCCTTCCATTATTATTGTTATGTCGGCTCTGATTATGTTATGACCCCTTCGACTCCTATATATGGAAAGGAGGTATTTTCATTTCTATCATCAAATAATTGTTCATTTATGTAATGTAAAGGAGGTTGCCCCCTCGAAGAGGCTGAATTCTAAGGCGTTGATCTATCTTTCCTATCTTTTCTTGAGCTGCTTTCATAAAATCAACAAGCTTACTATTAAAGATAAATTTCTCATTCCAGTCATTGATGAATTATTGGATGAATTACATACAGCAATTTACTTCACCAAGTTGGATCTTCATTGAGGATATCATCAAATCAAAATGATGAGTGAAAGCATTCCAAAAACAATGTTTAGAACTCATGAGGGTCATTATGATTGTTTGGTCATGCCTTTTGGCCTTACCAATGCACCTTCTACATTTCAATGTTTGATGAATTCCATTTTCAAACCCTTCCTTAGAAAATTTGTGTTTCTAGTTTTGATGATATAGTTAATCCACAATAGGTATTAGAAGGATCATGTTCAACATGTTGACAAGGTTCTCAAGCTATTGGAGGAGAAACAATTATATGCAAAAATCTCCAAAATTTTCTTTGGAGTACAAGAGGTGGAATATTTGGGTACTCAGTCAGCTAATAGCTCATCTTATCATCCTCAATCTGATGGGGAAACTATGATATTAAACAAATATTTGGAAGGATATCTTCATTGCTTTGTATCTGATAAACAAACACAAAGTGTCAAATGGTGGCCTTTGGCTGAATGGTGGTATAACAATTCCTTCCATACTGGAGCAAAAATGACCCCACTTTTGGCACTTTATGAATATCACCCATTTTCCATCACATCATCTTTAAAAGGAAATTCGAAGGTTCAAGTAGTGAAACATCACATCGAGCATCAACAACAAGTTCTCAAACTATTAAAGGATAATCTCACTCTCGTGCATAATAGAATGAAACAATAGGCATATCAACATCACAATGAAAGAAGTTTTGATGTAGGTGACTCGCTCTTCCTACATCTACAACCATACAAACAAATGCCCCTCAAGCAAGCTAAGAAGGATAATAATTTATGACCAAATTATTATGGTATGTACAAGGTGTTACAAAAGATTGGTACTATGGCATATAAATTGGAGCTTCCTGCAGCTTCTCGAGTGCACCCAATTTTCCATGTTTCATGCTTAAACAAGGTTATATATGAGAAGATCCCAGTTCAAACAATATTGCTAGAACTTGACGAGGAAGGAAAAATCATGTTAGAACTAGAAGCAGTCACAAAAGCAAGAAATCGATAGCTACGAAATTGATCGATTTTAGATTGTCTCAGCAAGTGGAAGAACTTACCCACGACATATTCCACATGGGAGGATGAGAATTTTATATAGAAGCATCCATAACTACTCAAGCATCGAGGACAACAATTTTTGAAGGAGAGGGAGATGTTAGGTCCCTATACTATTAGTGTAACCCCCTTATTGTAATATTGTGACCATATAATCCCCATATAATTATTATTATGCCCCATGGAAGCCCATTATTGTTATTGTTCTACCCCTACAATATTATTGTTATGTAGGCTCTGATTGTATTAGGACCCCTTAGACTCCTATATATAGAAAGGAGGTCTTGACATTTATATCATCCAAGAATTGTTCATTTGTGTAATGTAAGTGAGGTTGCCCCTCGAAGAGGCTGACTTTTAAGTCGTTGATCTATCTTCCCAACCTTTTTGTGACTTGATTTCACACCACCATGTTTACATTAAATGAGCAATATCTTAGCTAATCATAGAATCTAAAAATAAAATTCATTATAAAAAACATATCCTACACCACATTTTACACTTTGATGTGTGGAGAATTTGAGAGGTTGTGACTAAGTGTGAGAGAAGTGAGCTAATGCATGTCTACAAGAAGCTTTGAAGAACTTGCTAGAGAATTTGCAAAGAAAGAATTAACACACATTATGGAAGGACAGACTAAAAAAACCACAACGACAAATGTACCCATGTCCCCAAGGCCATTTAGGTCACGCGGAAAGCAAGTACCCACAAAAGTATAGCCATAGAAGAAATAGGAAAGGAGGCTTGTTGAGGTCTCTGAGGTAGAGGTGAGAACATCCTCGAGGAAGAAGAAACATAAAGAGCTACAAACGAAGAATAAGGAAGAAAAGCGAAATCTGTGCAAAAGGAAAAGAAGCCAATGCAACAGAAGGTACTTCAGGGGATTCATCACAATGAGTAAGAGGTTGAGGTCCATAGGATGGAGGGAGATGATGGAGGACTGGGATTTCAGTGATCAAAGCAAATACCCATATTTTAAGTCGAGAAGATACCTACAGTAGGTATATTACCTAAAACGTGGAGTTAAAAGGTTAAAATCACTCCAGTGGGCTGTACGAGTTTAGATAGTTGGCCTATTAAATATGTTAAATCTCACACACTTCTGTAGAAGTGCATCTAGTATAGCCTGTGTGCAAAAACTTCTCAAAATCCATTAGGAAGAAGACACATAAAGAGCTACAAACAAAGAATAAGGAAGACAAGAAGAAGAAACCTACATAAAAGGGAAACAAGCCAATGCACTAGAAGGTACCTCAGGAGATTCATGATAGTGAGGAAGAGACTGAGGTGCACCCGATGGAGGCAGAGGGTGCATAAATTCCCTCTGTGATACCATGTTACATTCCACCAAGAATAATCAGCACTAAGTCGGTCAAGAACCCAAAATATGTGAATTTTGACACGTTCACCCCATTGCTACCGAAGGAAGTGTCATTTTATGATGCAGTATTGGGAGAGATCCCACAATTGACGATGGAGGACTGGGATTTCAATGATCAAAGAAAATACCCACATTCTCTGTCGAGAAAATACCTACAACATGTATATTACTTAGAAAGTGGAGTTACAAGGTTAGAGACAGAAAGGTGGGTTGTAGGATAGTTAGGTCCCTATACTACTACCGTAATCCCTTATTGTTATTACTGAAACCCCCTTATTGTATTAGTAGCTTAGGGACCTAGAAAGGATTGTAGATAGTTGGCGTGGTAAATATGCTAAATGTGCCACACATTGGTAGAAGCACATCTAGTATAGCATGTGTACGACAACTTCTCGCATTAGTACATGATCAGTACCTCTGGCTGGGGACGAGGATCTCGATCGATGAAATTTTGATCATAAGGATTACATGACTACCTCACCAAGGAAAAAATCCCGTGGAAGGTTTTGTGGGAAAGAATCAAGACAAGACGATGGCATAGATGATGAAGCATAAATTTGGAATAGTGAAGAAATTGTGTGGGTATGACATTAAATCCATTAACGAACAAGGGGTGTTCTTCACCGCGCACATCTTAGTGGTGAAAATCATGTGGAAGTGTAGGGAAAATGAGATCCCTGCAGCCATGGTTTCTTTGGCTACGTAGTGTAGTGGTGACATGAAGTTTAACTAGGCTTCCTATTTATGCAAGGATTTTTTGGTAGATTGTAGGGAAGTGCAGGAGGAAGGGAAGAAATTTCATTATTCATGGTTAATCATCATTATCATGCTAATTTCATGGATGAAAATAGCCCTTGGGACAAAATAATGAAATAATAAGAGTGCGAAGATGAAATTTAAATATGAAGTGCGTATTTTTGAGCTACAAGCAAGGATGCAACTAGCCACACCACTAGAAGTATGGGACATGAGGGAGAAGGATTTAAATTTTGCACTGAAAGGAATCTCTGACATAGTGCTAGAATGTGGGAAGCTGCTGGATGAAACTGTGCAAATTTGGACCTCACTGGATGAGGATCCAAATATTCAGAAGATTAAGGAGGAGTTATAGGTGAAGCAAATGCAGTGGGAAGAGATCTTGAAAACTATGAAGACCTTACCAATCTCCCAAAGGTTTGCCATCATTACTGAAGGAAAGAACCTCTAGAAATTGATAGAATATCTTTGAAGGAAGGGGCAGATATTGCAAGACAAGAATCAGCCATGGAAGGATCAGGCCCTCTAACTTTCATAATCAATGGATGGAAGGCTCAAGGAGTTAAAGAAAAGGGAGAAAGAAGTATTGCAGAAGATTATTGGTCCAACTACATTGGCATTTCTCGAGTAGGTATGCCAAGAGGAGAAACATGTAGTAAAAATACTCTAGCAGTATAATGCAGTCTATAGTGGTATTGTAGCGAAGGTCAATGGAACTGTAGGTGAGTGACTCGGGACAAGTAACATGTGAGAATTGTGATCTTATCGGGTGCAACCCATCTTGGTCCACTCTTGGTCAAATAATTTTCATTTTGAGGAGTGGAGCACCTGGAACCCACAAAGGTTTATTCATTGCATAGTGTTTAGGGTCTTTGGGGTGGTCCCTTATTTTGTAACAAACATGAGGTGTTATCTCATTGTTTTGTTTGATCCATAGTATGTGGACCATAGTTTTTGAGTAATGGAATCTATATAAGGATATGTAATACTTTGTTGATGATAAGGAAGTCAGATCTGACATTGATGAATTAGTCATATTTTATGTCTTTAATCTGTATTTTGGGCCTTAAGGAAAATTTTCGTAGCTCAATTCGCCAAGGACTAGAAGAGTCTGCAGATGAGTGTGCAAACCACCTGCAGCTGGGTGTGTAGGTCAAATAAGTGTATGTATTGAAAGATCCATCTTAATAAATAAGAAGAGAATTTGGAGAAGTGTTTTGTATATGTGCTTATATATACTATTATGCATGCTTTTTATGGAATTATGTGAAATAATGCATGTTATAATATTCTCTGATATGTTTATGTGACAAGTGAAAATCTGTGAAGTAAATCATGAGCGTGAAGTAATTTATGTATGCCAAATTGTATATAGGTATAAAACATAGGTAAATACATGGATGCCACAACACACATATCCCTATAGCTATAGAAGCCTATTTCTATAACCTCCCATAACCGCTTCGGGTGAGACTGCGATATTCTTGTAGGTCATTCATGAAAGGGCTAGTGGTTGAGGGTTTTGTTGGTGCATAGTACACTTTGCAAATAGTTCCAAGCCCCTTAAGCCAATGCTCTCATTAGACCACCACAAACAAATACAACCAATCAAAATGTTCCATCCTAACCTATATGAGGTAGCCAATTGGAATGTGAGGACTGATCCATATGCGCCCAGTGGACATGCTAACATCAGAGGTACGACTGCTCAATCATCATTCCAGTTAGCCAACCTTGCAAATTACTTTATTTGTTCATCCAAATGATTATAAAATCATAAATTTGTCATTGGACATGAGATTGAGGTGAAACAAGTGTCATTGGAATAAGAATGATGAACACTATGAATTGAGACTGATTTCAAAATATTCTAGGCACCTTAATTTTTGAGTTAAATTTTCATCTCTGAATCGTACCTCCTAACTAGGAACTTTTGGACTCCAAAAGTAATCTTATCCTACTAAACAAAATGAGGAAAACACTAAAAGATTTCCCAAACTGAATCCTTAATGCTTTGTTTTTAATTGTTTCCTTCAAGCTCAAATCAAGGTACTCCACATATCCTTTTCTTGAAGACCTCATCATCCTGTCAAGAATCGAAGCGCAATTCTTATCACCCTGTAGGAACAGGAAAAATGATGGATGGATTATGAACGTTCTCTTTAAACCCATATTCATTGTTCAAAGAACTTCATCTTGAAGTTCCATTGTTGAAGACAAACTTAACTTCCCATCTTGGAAATCAAAAGCAATTCAATGCCTGCCATGCACCGATTCAAAATTTGCTTTACTATCCTCAAACTAAGTTTGTACACAAAAGTACTATGGCTCAAAAAATTCAATGAAGCATTTGGCTTCATCCAAAAAATCATAGTAATTTCTTATACAATCTTTAAGAGAGATTTCATTTACAACAATTTTCATTTTTAACACGTTTATGGGTGCGTACATGGCACAATTGTAGAAAAAAATGATGAGAAACATTATTCATTCCAAAATTCGTCAAACATTTGGACTTATAAACAAGCCAAAAATGTCACATGTCAGAGAAAAACATACTTTTTGCAAATAGTGATTATTCTTGGTCGCTTTACAAAGTACCCAAAGTAGGTGACAACAATAGAAAGAATTTACAATTTATGAAGCAAAAGAATATAAAATCTATATATCCAATATTTTCCTCTCCTAGGCTTACGGGTTCTCTTTCTACATATATTATCCTTTGAAGGTTGCCTTAGGAATTGTGTCAGTCTCCTACTTGCAATGTCTTATGCTCCTCACATTGGTTTTCATAACTTCCTTATCCTTCTTAGAACAAATTTCTTGATGTAGTTTCCAACATCTTTCATTCCCATGCCCATGCATGTTGCAATAGGTACACATGTACTATTGCTTAAACACAGATAGGGAAGTATTCAAATTTGAAGGAGGTTATTCATGTTTGATGCAAATAATCTGGTCCATTCTTTTGAACTTCATCTTACGTTGCTCACAATTAGCCTCACAATGGTCAACTTCATCATAAAAAGTGCAAGGATACATGTCCCAGAAACAATCCAAATTATCAACATTTGGAAAATTCCCATGATATTTATACCTATCCCTTGGGTTGTAACTCTGACGATGTGGACTCAATAATTATATGAAAATTTCTTTGAAGGATTCCTCATTCTTGGGAGACAAATCGACATTATAACTACCATCTTGGTGTGACATATCATCATCTGATGATTTCTTTGCGTCAAAGAATTTAGAAGATTCTCCAAACTCTCAATGACCATATCCCAATCGTTAATATCTTGGTATCTCTTTTAGCATTATGGGATTAGTGATCCCTTGGCTACTGATGATGAGGCCTCCTCCTTGACAACCCATCCAAGCTAGCAGATTCAAACCAATGCCATTATTATGTTTCTCAAATGCTATAAAATATGTGTTATTGACATAAACTGAAGGATTTTAACTTCATATATTGATTTCCTCCTTGGAATTACCCCCCACATTTTTTTCTTTAGATGCTAATGAAGAATTTCAATATGACTCGAGCCACCCACTTTTACCAATAGACATATAATGAGAATATTTAAGATGCTGACAAAATTCACATGCATCGTTCTCCACATAGGGACCATAACATGTGTTTAAACCATGCCCACATATTGGCTGCACTTCAGAGGTATCCTTTGTTTTCATTGGAGTGGAACTTTCACAAATTATTCCTCAATCACTTGCTACAACTCAAGGCACACATGCCTCTTCTCCTCTTCAACAATTTTCAACATTCTTCTCAATTCAACATACTCCATTCGAAGGGACAAACTTATCTCCTCTAGCTCTTTGAGTTGTAGCATTTTTCCAACACTTGCAAATTCGTTAGAATCGACTTCCATGGAAATTTGTCTGAAATTGGAGGAGAACTTCTCCTTCCAAAAAATTGACCGTCCTCTAAGGCTTTGAAAGTAAAAACAGGTCTTATGTAAATACAATTTTTATGGTGTCTTGAAGGATAATGGGTTACTTTCATGTGAACTTTAAATAACTAACATACCATCATTTAACTCATAAATGCATTCAAGAAGAAAGACAACACAGAATTTGGTGTCAGAGTGCACCTCTCCTGCGCTTTATCTATCGGCCTACTAACATAGCTAGACCGCTCCATACATTTCAGTGATGAAGATTAGATAAATTTTGTTGAGAATATAACTCGGTAGTTGCCCTTCAAGGAAACATTATCTTACAAACAAATCACTCTAACAATCATGAAAACCTATAGACAATCATGACAAAATCATCAAGAAAAGGGCTCTCATGTAAGTACCCTGTGCTCGATTTAAAAATGAGAAAGTAATTACAACAATTCCATGTCGAAGTACAAAAATAAAGCTTTCCTCAATAAGACATAGTGAGAAAATACAAACATGAGTTGTAACAAATAATTTATAGTTGTTGCAGTTAACATCTCAAGGCTATAAAACCCCTACAAACTCCTCTTCATGCTCAAAATGCTTCAATAACTTCTCCAAAAAACTAATTGACCTAACACCCATGGAACCAAACCTCCCAAAAGTCTCCTTAGATATGCTCCAATTAGCAAAAAGAGGCTTCCATTCAATCCATAATGTCGAAAAATCCCTATTTAGACTCTTCTTGAGCTCCAAAAGGCCAAAAGATCAAGTATTTATGGCTCTGTCAACCTTTTCCTATTATATGTCCTACAAACTGATAAATTGACACCTGTTGCAAGAATTCTACCATAAAATTCACTCAGGAGGATAAAACATCTATCACCAAAGGTGAAAATTGTTGAATAGTTAGTTTTCCATTAACTCATGCAAGCACTAAAATGTGGCCACATGGCCAATATGGCCGAGGGCTGGGTCAATGGCCCACCACCGTCGGC
Organism: Pinus taeda; assembly: GCA_000404065.3. NCBI lineage: Eukaryota > Viridiplantae > Streptophyta > Pinopsida > Pinales > Pinaceae > Pinus > Pinus taeda. Next base: position 317,208 of record APFE031083630.1, read on the forward strand.
TTAGGCACTTTTTCTTCCAGACTTTTGGTCACAAGGCAGTTGATGCGGTCAGGGGTCACAGCAAACCACCAGCCCCCACCGCACTAGCCATTCGAACCATTAGCAGGTGGTTACGCGCTGACAATGTGGCCTGGACCTAGGCTTTAACTCCACCTAGATCCCAAATAATTGGCACCCGATCTCCTAGAGGAATTATGACGAGTGGCGGGGCTAGTCACCGAGACCACTCCCTTTTTATCATTGGTCCTATGGGATGGTATGTGTCAAGGGGTTGGCGCTCACTGCCTGACCCCTCCTCTAAAAACATCCATTGAAAGTTTATATAGCACCAATACAGTATAGGGCTATGAAATATGATGCAATGTAGTGGTAAGGCATTGCAGTTGTTCAATGGAGGTCATGGGTTCGATCCCACCTGAGGCTATCTTACTCCTTTCAAAATTCTGGCCTACCACGCGGTTCCAAGTGGTGGCCTCTGATTATGCTACATGGCATTCTCTCACTGGACCAAAAAAAAAAAATTCAACCAATCAAAATGTGCCGTCCTAACCTGTATGAGGCTACAACTTGGAAGGCCAGGACTAGGCCATGCGTGCCCAATAGACATGCTGATAACAATGGTATGAGTGCCTGATCAACATCCCAGTTAGCGAACACTAAAAGAAAATTTATTTGTTGAGTCAAATGATCATAAAATCGTAAATTTGTCATATGACATCAGATTGAGGGGAAACAAGTGTCCTTGGAATAAGAACGAAGAACAATATGACTTGACAATGATTTCAAGATATTCTGGGCACTTTGATTTTTGAGTTAAATTTTAATCTATGAATTAGACCTCCCCACTAGGAACTTGTTTACTCTAGAGGTTAGCTTCTCCTAGTAAACAAAATGAGAAAAAAACTCAAAACTTTCACAAACTCAATCCTTAATTCTTTGTTTTCAATTGGTGGCTTCAAGCTCCAATCAAGGTACTCCAACTATCGTCTATGTGAAGACCTTACCATCCTATCAAGAATCGAACCACAATTCTTATCACCATGCAAGAAAAAAAACACTGATGGATGGAATATGAAAATTCTCTTTAAATCCTTCTTTCATGGCTCAAACAACTTCATTTTGAAGCTCCATTATTGGAGACAAACTTGAATTTCAATCATGGAAATTAGAAGCAATTCAATGGCTGCCATGCACACATTCAAATTTTTGTTTACTATCCTCAAAGTGAGTTTGTACACAAAAGTACTTTGACTGCAAAAAATCAATGACACATTTGGCTTTCCCCACAAAAGTATAGTCATTTCTAGTACATTATTTAAAAAATATTTTATTTATAACAAGTATCATCTTCAACACTTGTATCAATGAGTACATGACACAACTATAGACAAACTAGATGATAAGAAGTGTTCATACCAAAATTCCTCAAACATTTGGACTTATAGGAAAGCCAACAACATAACATGTTAAAGAAGAACATACTTGTTGCAAATAGTGATTATTCTTGTTCACCTTACAAAGTACCCAAAACAGGGAATGACAACACCAAGTAGTTAAAATTTAGAAAGCAATAAACTATAAAAACAATCTACCTTATATTTTCCTATCCTAGGCTTATCGGTTCTCTTTCTGCATCTATTATTCTTTGAAGTTTGCCTTAGGAACTCTATTAGTATCCTCTTTTCCACATATTTTTCTCCTTTCTTTGGTTTTCATTACCTATTTATCCTTCTTGGGATGAAGTTTTGGATGTAGCTTCCAACATATTTGATTCCCATGCCCATGGATGTTCCAACGGGTACAAAAGTACTACCACTTTCCCACCGAAAAGGAAGTCTTCAAATGTGGAGGTTATTAATGTTTGATGCCAAGAATTTGGTCCATTCTTTTGACCATCACCTTGCATTTCTCACAATTAGCCACAGAATGGTCAACCACATCACAACAAGTGCAACGATAACAAATTATCGAGTTGACCATCATTTTGAAGATTCCCGTGACATTTATATCTCTCCCTTGGGCTATAACTTTGATGATGTGGATGGGACAGTGACATGCAAAGTCCTTTGAAGCATTCATCTTTCTTCGACAACAAATGGACATTATCACTACCATCTTGGTGTCATGCATCATAATGTGATGATTTATTTGCCTCAAATAGCTTAGAACACTCTCAAAACTCTCTACGACCATATCCCAATCCTTGATATCCGGGTCTCTCTTTTAGCATGATAGGATTAGTTATGCATTGGCCATTGATTATAGGACCTCATCCTTTACAACCAATCGAAGCTAGTAGCTTCATCCGAGTGCCTTTAGTATGTTGTTCAAATGTTGTAAAAGATATGTTATTAACATAAACTGAAGGATTTGAACTTGATATTTTGATTTCCTCCTTGGACTTGCCACCCATATTTTCTGCTTTAGATGCTAATGAAAAATTTAAACATGACTCAAGCCACCCACTTTTACCAAGAGTAATATAATGAGAATCTGTGAGATGTTGACATAATTCACATGCATCCTTCTCCACATCGTGTCCATTACATGTGTTTGGAACATTCCCACATATTAGATCCACTGTGGAGGTATCCTTTTCTATCACTGGAGTGGAACTCTCACCATCTTCTTCCTAAAGCACTTGCTGCAACTTAAGGCACATATGCCCCTTCTTCGGTTGAGGAATTTCAAGAATTCTTCTTAATTCAAAATTCTCCATTTGAAGAGACAAATTCATCACCTCTAGCTCTTGGAGTTGTAAATATCTTCCCATTCCTGCAACTTGGTCAAAACCAGATTTGATAGCAATTGATTTGAAATTGGAGGATAACTTCTCCTTCCTAAAAACTGACTATCCTTTGACACTTTTCATGTAAAAATGGGTCTTATGTAAACACAAGTTTTATGGTCGCTTCAAGGATAATGAGTTGGTTTGATGTCAACCTTAAACAAGCAACATACCATCATTTAACTCATAAAGGCATTCCAAACGAGAGACAATATAAAATTTGATGTCAGAGCTCACCCCACCTAATCTACATCTCCTGGCCTACTAACACAACTACACTGATCCATACATTTAAGTGAGGAAGAGTACATAAAGTTTGCGAACAATATGAGTGGCTAGTTTTCCCTTCAAGGAGACATTTTCATAAACATAACTCTCGCTATAAAAATCATGACAACCTACATGCAGTCATGAAACAATCATCAAGAAGTGGTTTCTCATATCACGTCCTTGTAATCCATCTAAAAATGACAAAACAATTACAATAATTCCACATCGAAGTATAAAAAGAAAGCTTTCCTCAATAAGGCATAGTGAGAAAATGAAAACATGAGTTGTACCAAATAAGACACAACTGTTGAAGTTAACATCTCAAGGCTAAAAATCCCTAAAAGGTCCTCTCCATGCTCAAACGCCTCGAATAACTGCTCCAAAGAACTGATTGATCCTAACACCCATGGACTCAAACCTACCAGAAGTCTCCTCATATGTGCTCCAATCAACAAACATATGCTTCCATTGATCCATAATGTCCAAAAACCCCTATCTAAACTTTTCTTGAGCTCCAAATGGAAAAAAAATCAATTAGTTATGGTTAACTACATTTTCTTCTTATTTGTCATACAAAATATATAAACTAACAAACAAAGCAACAATTATCCCCTAAAATCCATTGAGGATGTCACAATTTCACCCACCAAAGGTGGAAATTTTTGGATAGTTAGTTTTTCCAATAAACCCTCTGAGTGTTAAAATGTGGCCACATGGCCCATATGGCCAAGGGTTGGGCCAACGACCCACCCCAACCAACTTAGGCACACATTCTTTTGGCCTTTAGGTCACATGGTAGTTGATGTGGTGGAGGGTCATTGCTAACGACTCGCCCCCGCCATGTTAGCCATCTGAATCATTAGCCATGGGTACATGCTAACAATATGCACTAAGGATAGGCCTTAACTCCTCCCACCCCCCAAATACTTAATGCTCAATCTCTTTGAGGAAATATGACCAAGGGTTGGCCTGCTCCCAAGCCCCTCTACACTAAGTGCTAATTAGCCTCTGCTTGTGATCTTGTGGAGGACTTGTGACCAAGGGTCGAGGCTAGTCCTTGAGCCCTCTGCCTTTGTGTTGGTTGTCAGATGGGATGGTAGGTGACTAGCGGTTGGGGCTCACCACTCAGGCCCTGCTCCAAAAACATGGCCATTGAAACTTTATATAGCATTGGTTCCCTATAGTGTTAAGAAAGATAGTGCGGTGTAGTGGTAAGGCACTGGAGTTGGTTAACGGAAGTCATGGTTTTAATCCTGCGTAAGGATATCAGACCACTTAGAAAAATTTTGGCCTACCACAAGGTGCCAAGTGGTGACCTCTCATTGGGTGACATGGCATCCTCTCATTGGACCACCACAAACAAATCCAACCAAAATGTGCCATTATTCCCTATATGAGGCAGCCACTTAGCAAGCGAGAACTGGTCGATTCACACCGAGTAGAAATGCTGATATATATGGGATGACTACCTAGTTAGAAGCCCAGTTACCCAATCCTTCAAACGTTTTTAGCTATTGAGCCAAACAAACAAAACATCATAAATTTTTCATTTGACATCTGATCTATGTAAAACAAGTTTCATTGGAATAAGTATGATGAATTCTATTATTTGACGGTAGTTCCAAAGGATTCGAGGAACTTTAGTTTTTGAGCTAAATTGTGATTTGTGGATCATACCTCCCCACTAAGAACTTTTGGAATCTAGATGTTAGCTTCTCCTAGTAAGCAAATTGAGGTAAAAACTAAAAAATTTCCTAAAATAAATCCTTAATGCCTTGTTTCCAATTGGTTCCTTCATGCTCAAATCAAGGCATTCCACCTATCCTCTGTGTGAAGACCTTGCAATCCTATTAAGAATCAAACCACAATTATAATAACCATGCAGGAACAAAAACACTAATCAATGGAATTTGAATTCTCTTTAAACCCATCATTAATGGCTCAAACAACTTCACTTTTAAGTTCCATTGTTGGAGACAAACTTGAATTTCCATCTTGGAAACTAGAAGCATTTCAATGTCTGCCATGCATTGACTCAAACTTTTCTTTACTATCCTCAAACTGAATTTGTACATAAAAGTACTCTAGCTGGAAAAATTCAATGACATATTGGCTATGTTCACAAAAACATAGTCATTTCTAGTACAATATTTAACAAAGATTTCATTTACAACAAGTTTCATCATCAACACTTATATCGGTGAGTACATGACGTAACTGTAGACAAAGTGGATGAAAAAAACTATTCATCCCAAAAGTCCTCAAAAATTTGGACACATAAGAAAGCCAACGTCATAACATGTCAAAGAAAAACATATTGATTGCAAATAGTGATTATTCTTTTTCACTTTACAAAGTACCCAAAACAGGAAACGACAACAACAAGCAGTTTCAATTTACAAAGAAGCAAACTGTATAATCATTCTACCCACTATTTTCTTATCCTAGGCTTATGGGTTCTCCTTCTGCATCTATTTTTCTTTAAAGGTTTCGTCACAAGGGATTCACTGGGGGAGAAACACCATACCACATGAGTTCATATTGGGGTTTATATATTGAGCAAAATATGGCATAATATATTGCAGGATATATAGGAGGCAAAGTGTTTTCATATTGGCAAGTATACAAAATGGAGCTCAAAATTAATGAAAAAATATAAAGGGGTATAAAAAAATGTTAATGAAAAAATGGATACCTTCAATATATAGTGGAAGTAGGGGTTTTTTAGATTAGGAATGTATATTGGGTCTGTATTGCTAGGGGGTTAAATAATGTGATTTCTAAGGGTATTTTCCAATATGTAGTCAAATTAAGGGTATTTCTTAATATGCCATGAACGCATGTGATAGATCAAAGGTTCATTGAGTGAAGCCCCTTTGGGTCTCCATAGGAACTATTTCACGCTCCCCTTTTCCACCTATTGTACTCCTTGCATTGGCTTTCATTACCTCTTTATCCTTCTTGGGATGTTGTTCTCGTTGTATTTTGCAACATTTTTCATTCCCGTGCCCATGCACGTTGCACTGGCTACAAAATTACTATCACTTCCCCACTGATAAGGAAGTCTTCAAATGTGAATGAGGTTATTCATGTTTGATGCCAAGAATTTGGTCCATTCTTTTGACCATCATCTTGCATTGCTAACAATTAGCCACACAATGGTCAAGTGAATAAAAAAAAGTGCAAGGATACACGTGCCACAAATTATCAAAATGGCCAACAATTGGAGAATTCCCATGAAATTTACACCCCTCCCTTGGGCTATAACTTTGACGATGTGGATTGGATGATGAGATGAAAAGTCCTTTGAAGCATTCATCTTTCTTGGGAGACAAAATGACATTATCACTACCATATTGGTGTGGCATATCATCATCTAATGATTTCTTTTTCTCAAACAGTTTAGAACATTCCCCAAACTCTCTATGGCCATATCCCAATCCTTGATATGTTGGTCTCTCTTTCAGCATGATAGGATTATTGATCCCTTGGCCATTGATTCTGAGGCCTCCTCCTTCACAACCCATCAAAGATAGTAGCTTTATACTAGTGCCTTTAGTATGTTCAAATTCTGTAAAATATGTGTTATTAACATAAACTAAAGGATTTTAACTTGATATGTTGATTTCCTCCCTAGACTTACCACCCATCTTTCCTATTTTATATGCCGATGATGAATTTAAAGACAAATCAAGCCACCCACTTTTACCAACTAGCATATAAATAGAATCTTTGAGATGCTAAAACATTCACATGCATCCTTCTCCACATAGGGTAAATAACGTGTGGTTGGACCATGCCCACATATTGGAGCCACATCAGAGGTATCCTCTATTGTCACTAGAGTGGAACTCTCACCAAATTCTTCCTCAAGAACTTGTTGCAAATGAAGGCACATGTGCCTCTTCTCCTCTTTACTAATATCAATCATTATTATTAATTCAACATTCTCCATTCAAAGAGACAAATTCATCTCATCTACCTCTAGGATTTGTAAGATTTTTTCCATTCCAACAACTTTTTCAAAACTAGCTTTGATACCAATTGATCTTAAATTTGAGGAGAACTTTTCCTTCATAAAAACTGACTGTCCTCTGACACTTTGCAAGAAAAAATGGGTGTTACGTAAACATAAGTTTTATGGTCTCTTAAAGGATAATGAGGTTGCTTCATGTGAACTTAAACAAGTCAAATACCATCATTTAACACATAAAGGAATTCAATAAGGGAGACAACACAAAATTTGGTGTTAGATTTCACCCCTCCTGGGCTACATCACCTACCCTACTAACACAACTAAACTACTGCATACATTTCAGTGATGAAGAGTACATAAAGTTTGTTGACAATATGAGTGTCTAGTTTCCCCTTCAAGGAAACGTTCTCATACAAATAACTCTTACTATAAAAGGCATGAAAACCTACAGTTGCCGATGAAACAATCATCTAGAATAGGGCTCTCATAGCAAGTCCCTATACTCGATTTGAAAATGAGAAAACAATTACAACAATTTGACATCGAAGTACAAAAAGAGAGCTTTCCTCAATAAGTCATAGGGAGAAAAGACAAACATGTTGTACCAAATAAGTCACAACTGTTGAAATTAACATCTAAAGGACACAAAACCCCTACAAGGTCCTCTCCATGCTCAAAAGCCTTCAACTTGTCCAAACCACTGATTGATCGTGACACCCATAGACTCAAACCTGCCAAAATTCTCACAATATGTGCTTCATTCACCAAACATAGGCTACCATTTGATACATAATGTCAGAAAATTCCTATCTAGACTCTTCTTGAGCTCCAAAAGGCCAAAAAATCAACTAGTTATGGTTAAATACCTTTTCTTCTTATCCATCCTACAAACTGGATAAACCCTCGAACATAGTGACAATTATTCCCTGAAATCTGCTGAGGAGGTGACAATTTTGCCTACCAAAGGTGCATATTTTCAAATAGTTTGTTTTTCTGATAAACTCTGTGAGAAGTCAAATGTGGCCACATGGCCCATATGGCTGAGGGCTTAGCCAATGGCCCAACCAAACCAACTTAAGCACCTTTTCTTCTAGCTATATGTTTGCATGGTAGATGATGTGGCTAGGGGTCGAGGCTAACCCCCCGCCCTTGCCATGCTAGCGATCTGAATCATTAGCTGATGGTCATGCATCAGAAAATATAGATTGAGGCTAGGCCTTAATTCTTCTTAGCTCCCTAATACTCAACACTTTATCTCGTGGAGGAACTGCGATCAAGGGCTAAACTAGTCCCAAGCCCCTATCTACTAAGTGCTTGTCGGTCTGTGCCTATGGTCTTCTGCAGGACTTATGACCAACAGCTACATATATTCCCCTAGCCCTCTCCCTCTACATTGTTGGTCCTATGGGATGGCAGGTGACTGGTGGTCAGGGATCACCACCCATCACCTGCTGCCAAAATGTGCCCATTGAAACTTTATATAACACTGGTGCCCTATATGATTAAAAAGATATTGCAGTGTAGGTGTAAGGTGTTGGAGTTAGTCGATGGAGGTCACAGGTTCAATCCTGCTTAAGGATATACAATAGCTTGACAAAATTTTCTCCTACCACGAGGTTCCAAGTGGTTCCCTCTCATTGGGATACATGGCATCCTCTCATTTGAGCACAACAAAAAAAATCCAACAACTCAAAATGTGCCATTATGCCCTGTATGAGGCTTCCAATTAGCAAGGGAGAATTGGTCGATATGCATTGAGTAGACAGGTTGTAATTAGTGGGACGACTATCGAGTCAACATCCGAGTCACCCAACCTGGAAAATGTTTTTAGTTTTTGAGCCAAACAATCAAAACATCATAGCTTTGTCATACGACATCGAGTTGAGGTGAAACAAGTTTCATTGGAATAAGCCCGACAAATTCTACAACTTGACACTAGTCTCAAAAGATTCTAGGAACTTTCATTTTTGAGCTAAATTTTAATCTTTAGATCATGCCTCCCCACTATGAACTTTTGGAATCCAAAATTTAGCTTCTCATAGTAAAGAAAATGAATCGAAAAATCAAAAATTTCCCTAACTAAATCCTTAATGGTTTATTTTCAATGGGTTCCTACATGGTCCAATCAAGGCACTCCACCTATCCTCTGTGTGAAGACCTTACAATCCTATCAAGAATCAAACCACAATTCTTGTCACCATGCAGGAATAAAAACATTGATGGATGAAATTTGAACAGTCTCGTTAAACCCATATTTCATGGTGCAAAAAAATCATCTTGAAGTTCCATTGTTGAAGAAAAAGATTGACTTTACACCTTGGAAATCAGAAGCAATTCAATCCTTGCAATACACTAACTCAAAATTTTCTTTAATTTCCTCAAACTAAGCTTCTACAAAAAATTACACTAGGTGCAAAAATTCAATGACACATTGGGCTTCGTCCACAAAAAAAATAGTCATTTCTTGTACAATATTTAACAGAGATTTCATTCACAACAAGTTTCATCTTGAACACTTGTATTAGTGAGTACATAACTCAACTGTAGACAAGCTAGATAAAAAGAACATTCCATCCCAAAAGTCCTCAAACATTTCGACTTATAAACAAGCCAAAAACATAACATGTCAAATAAAAGCATACTTGCTGCAAATAGTGATTATTATTTATCACTTTACAAAGTGACCAAAACATGTAATGACAATAACAAACATTTACAATTTACAAAGCAACAACCTATACAAATCTTCTACCAAATATTAGCCTCTCCTAGGCCTATGGGTTCTCTTTCTGCATCTATTCTACTTTGAAGGTTGCCTTAGGAACTATGCCAGACTCCTCTTTGCCACCTGTTGTGGTCCTTGCATTGGTTTTCATAACCTCTTTATCCTTATTGGGATGAAGTTTTGATTTAGTTTCCAACATCTTTCATTCCCATGCCCATGCATGTTGCAATGGGTTCAAAAGTACTATCACTTGCACACCGACAAGGATGCATTCAAATGTGAAGGAGGTTCTTCATGCTTGATTCCAAGAATTTGTTCCATTATTTTGCCCAACACCTTGCATTACTCACAATTCACCACATAATGACCAACTAGATCACAAAAAGTGTAAGGATGCATGTCCCACAAATAATCAAAATTACCAACATTTAGAAAATTTTCATGAGATCTATACCTGTCCCTTGGCCTGTAACGTTGATGATGTGGACTTAACAATGACATGCAAAGTAATTTTAAGCATTCATCTCTCTTAGGAGAGATATTGACATAATCACTACCATCTTGGTGTGGCATATCATCATCTGATGATTTCTTTGCCTCAAACCTTTTAGAACATTCTCCAAATTCTCTATGACCATAGCCCAATCCTTGATATCTTAGACTCTATTTCACCATGATAGGATTAGTGATCCCCTAGCCATTGATTTTGAGGCCTCCTCCTTCATAACCCATTTGAGGTAGCAGCTTCATACTAGTTCCTTTAGTATGCTATTCAAATTATGCAAGAGATGTGTTATTAACATAAACTGAAGGTTTGAGCTTGATATGTTAATGACCTCCTTGGACTTGCCACCCATATTTTTCTCTTTAGATTCCAATGAAAAATTCTAATATGGCTCAAGCTACCCACTCTTACAAATAGCTATATAATGAGAATCTTTTAGATCCTCATAAAATTTACATGCATCATTCTCCACATAGGGTCCATAACCAATGTTTGGACCATGCCCATATATTGGCTTCACTTCAAAGGTGTCATTTGCTTTCACCGGGTTGGAACTCTCACCATCTCATTCCTTAAGAAATTTTTGCAACTGAAGGTGCATAAGCCACTTCTCCTCTTTAGTAATTTCAAGAATTCTTCTCAATTCAATATTCTCCATTCGAAGAGACAAATTAATCTCCTCTATCCCTTGGAGTTGTAGCTTTTTTCCCATACCTGCAACTTGGTCAGAACCAACTTTGATACCAGTTGATCTGAAATTTGAGGATAAATTCTCCTTCCTAAAAAATGATCATCCTCTAACTCTTTGCAAGTAAAAATGCACCTTATGTAAACACAAGTTTTATGGTCTCTTCAATCATAGTGAGTTAGTTTCACGTGAACTTTAACCAAGTAGCATACCATCATTTAACTCTTAAAGGCATTTAGGAAGAGAGACAACTCAAAATTTTGTGATTGAGTTCACCCCTCTTGGGCTACATCTTCGGGCATACTAACACGACTAAACCACTCCATACATTTTAGTGATGAAGAGTAAAAAAAGCTTGCTAAGAATATTAGTGGCTAGTTTCCCCTTTACAGAAATGTTCTCATACAAATAACTGTCACTCTCAAAATCATCACAACCTACAGTCAATCATGAAACAATCATCAAGAAACGGTCTCTCACATGAAGACCATGTACTCCATTTGAAAATGAGAAAACAAGTACAACAATTCCACATTGAAGTAAAAAAAAAGAGAGCTTTTCTCAAGAAGACATAGTGATAAATACAAATATGAGTTGTACCAAATAAGTAAGAGTTATTGTAGTTAACATATAAAGGCTATAAATACCCTACAAGGTCCTCTCCATGCTCGAAATCCTTCAATAACTTCTCTAAAACACTTATTGTTCATGACACCCATGGACTCAAACCTGGAAAATCTCTCCTCATATGTGCTCCAATCAGCAAACAAAGGCTTCCATTGGATCCATAATGTCCAAAAACCCTATTTATACTGTTCTAGATCTCCAAAATGCCAAAAACTATATTAGTTATGAATCTCTCAACCGTTTCCTATTAACCATCCTACAAACTAGATAAACTTGCGAATAGAGAGACAATTCCACCCTGAAAGCTGCTTAAGAGGTGACAATTTTTCCCACCAAAGGTGCAAATTTTCGGATAGTTAGCTTTTCCAATATCTCATGTGAGCGCAAAACTGTGGCCACATGGCCCACATGGTTGAGGGTTGGGCCAACACCCTACCTGTGCTTGCTTAGGTGCCTTCCCTTCCAAGATCATTGTCACATTGTAGTTGATATGTTTGGGGGCCAGGGTTAAATTCCTAACCCTATCGCACTAGCCCTCTGAATCACTAGCCAATGGTTATTCATGGGTAATATGGACTGGGGCTAGGCGTTAACTCCTCCCATCTCCCAAATACTCGACACTTGGTCTCGTTGAGGAACTGTGACCAAGGGATGGGAGGGTGCCAAGCTCCTCTCCACTACGCAATCGTCAGTCTCCTCATGTGGTCTTGTAGAGGACTTGTGATCAGGGGCTAGGGAGAGTCACATATTCCTCTCCCTTTGCACTATTGGTACTATGGGATGGTAAGTGACTGGGGGTCGGGGCTCACTGCCCGACCCCTCCTTCCAAAACACACCCATCGAATTTTTATATAGCACGTGTGCCCTATAGGGGTAACAAACATGGTGGAGTGGAGTGGTAAGGCATTGGAGTTGGTCGATGTAGCTCCCAAGTTATATCCTACCCGAGGCTATGTCATTTTTTAAGATTTTGTTTTTCGTACCAAAGGGAGCCATGTGGCAGCCTCTGGTTGGTCATGTGGCATCCTCTCATTGGACCACCACAAACAAATCCAACAAGTCAAAATGCACCATTCTGCCTTGTACAAGGCTATGACTTTCTAAGCCAGGATTTTTCTATACATGCCTAGTAGACATGCTCACATCAGTGGTATGACTGCCGAGTTAGCTGCCGAGTCTACCAACCATGCAAATTCTTTTAGTTGTTGAGCCAAATTATCAGAACATCAAAACTTTGTCATACGACATTGGATTGAGGCAAAACAAGTGTTGTTGGAATCTAAGTGATGAGCACTATGAATTGATGCTAGTATCGAATGATTTTGGCCACTTTCATTTTTTAGCTAAATTTTGATCTCCAGATCAATGAATTATCAATATCACATGTCAAAATAACCATAACTCATTTCATATGAAACATGTTCATATGATATCCTTTAATTAATCAATCTAGTTAAAAGAGAAGCAAGTGCATAACTACTTAAGAAATAAATATCAACATTTGATTTGTGTATATTATTAAGAATATTATAGAATATTCTATGGAGGTTAAATTGTTACCATCCACCTAATAATTATTGATACTTAAATTAAAATTCTGAAATCATATTCCAAAATAAACATGCTTATTAGAGACAATTGTTGCTGAAAACCAATTAACTTATATATAAATAACACAATTACAAATATATTATACTATAATTATTAATTAATATACATCTGTTGATCACTTCCATCATAGGAAGTTTAGGGAGGCTTTAGGAATTGAGAAGCATGGTAACAATCTGAATAGAGATGAAGGTTAGAAAATTAGCAGCAACTCGATCCCTACTTTCCATTCCTAAAATAACAATTTTTTTTTTTTTTGGTAGACGTTAAATATTCTTATATTTCCATTTTTTTTATTCATTCAATTTTTATAATTTTTTTTAATGGATCCTGCATTTTTATTCCCTTTGATTTCTCCATAAATTTAGCAGTTCTGAATGTTAAATATTTATTACTTTTATTATTATTATTACTGAATTTATTTATTAATTTGCTTACTGATTTATTTATTTATTTATTGACTTTTTAACTTTTTGACTTTTTGACTTTCCAACGGTTCATTTTGGCCTATATATATTGTTGAAGTTAGATCAAATTCTCCACCTTTGCCGTGATGATGAACCATAGTAAAGGGTTCGAAGCGTTGGCTCCAAACAATTACTCAATGTGATCTCTTCAAAAAAGTCTTTTTAAACTATATATATATATATATAATTGAGAGCAACATCATGTTAATATAATTGATTTAAATATTAACCTACGCTTCATATTATTAATTGGTGTTATCTAATTCAATATGGAATAAAAATAAAAATAAAAATAATAATAATAAAATAAATAATTATAATCATTAACTATTAATAATTACATCTACTTAAATCCATCTTAATTCTAGATCTATAAGTACAAAGAAGGATCATACCTCTTTACATGCAAACATTTCTTCAAATTTTGCACTCAAAAAAAAGTTTGCACATAACAAATTTGATCCCTCTGGAAATAATGGATCTAGACTTATTAATATATAAATTTGTATCTCCTAATATCAAACAATTTTAAATTGACAATATATCAAAAAACCATGGAAATATAATAATATATTATTTGTGAAAAAAATTTCAGTGATGAACAAGCATTTACACATTCATTTTCCATTAATCAAAATGAATACAATAAAGTGGTAAAGAGGTTAATTGTTTTGTATAACATTTAATAGTTTTATATTAGAGTATTAAATAATTATTTTTGGTTATATTTAATGTTATTGATAACAGGGATACATTATATGTTTTGTTATTTAATTTTTTTTAAAGTGACAATCTTATTATAGCTTAAATCATTTATTAATGATAAAATAATGCATAGCTTTTCACTTTTATCAAAAAAAATTAGAATATATATATATATATACATATATATATTCTCTTTTTTCTCTTTGTTTTTTATCTTATGGAAAAGAAATTAGCGCATATATATATATTCTTTTTCTTCTTATGGAAAAGAAATTAGCCTATTTCTTACTTTGAAGGCAATCCATAATTTTCCTAACTTAAGAGTATTTTTCCAAAGCTTTAATCTATTACAATGATGTTCACAGAAGGCATAAATAGTCAACATGTCACTCAATCAAATTTGAATTTTGATAGGAATATCATTCGACCAACCATAAATGATTAAAATATATATTAAAAAGTGTGGAAGGAATTACTCATCTCTTTAATTTGATTTGGACAAAATATTTTAATTATAATAAATTTATCATTTTCATTTTGAAATATTTTAAATGTTTTTTTTGTTATTAGTATATTTTAAAATAGATATCCTTCTCATATTGAGAATTCCAAAGCATATATTTATGAGATAGAAAGTTTCTCTCATTTTATATATGCATTGAATTATTTTTTTTACTAATATTCTTTTAAATGTTACATGGTCTCTATATATACTAGTAAAAACATAAGATTTTGTTTTTTATTTTCAATTGCCTTGTAGTTTTCTTATATACATTTCATATAAAATTATGTTGAAGACATTGAATTATTTTTATTATGGTATATATATATATAATAAAGTTTCAGTTATAAAATTATGTTTTCCTAATGGCGTTCATAGGTGTTTCATAGTTTAGTATGGAGGGGATGTCCCATAACATTACATCTAAAAATAGTAGAATAATTTTTGCATTAAAATTTTAAAAAATAGTTAAAAATTAATGAAATAAATGGTTCAATTTCCACCTCAATTTTACATGATCGTCGATGAGATAAAGTAATTAATGTTAAAAAAAAATAACTTGATTTATAATTACCTTTTACTTTTTCTTACTAGTGAGATGAACAATTTCCTCACTACTTAATATGGAGTTAACTTGTGACAGCTAAAAACAATATTAGGGAAATAAATTGACCTCCTTATTAGATGAAAGGTAATGGTTAAGTTGTTGGTATTTGTTCAACCCATAATTATCGTCACTTAAGACTGTGTTGGCTTGTTGGGGCCTGACCCAGGTTCGGAGTTAATTAGCCAAACAAATCCCCACACTACTAGCCCTTTCGGGAACAGTCCATGGAGCGCGAACTGAGGTCTCACTCGAAGTAGTATGGGAGGGTGCTAGAACTAGGTTTCTACACCCTGGAGATGTCTGATGAGTTCATCTATTCCTTTGTTTTCCCCTACGTGCAAGTGGCTTCGTGCACTTTTCCTTCATCACGACCTAATACCCTGCCTTCGCGTAGCCCTAACCAGGGCTTGTGCCATGCTCTGCACCATTACCAGAGATCTTATTTATCTTCCAATATTGTTAAAGTACCTGCGCCTACTCAACTGTCTTATCTTATACTTAGCAATACAAAACATTCATACAGGTTCATGCAGTAAATGAACAACATATTTACAAATTATATCCAGTCATGCATTAAACTAGGAAAAGATACATATAATTATATCAAAACTTCTCTTTATCAATTTTTCAGTTATTACAGACTCAACCTGCCCTGCACACTCAGTTGCAGACTAATAGGCCTCTGTGTACTCAGCTGCAGAACCTTCTCCTACTCTATGACTCACAGACACACTTTACACTTTGACTCAATCACTTATACTTCTCATGCTCCTATTCCATAACTTCTTGCTTCTCTTTTACACTTATAGCCTCGCTCTATTTATACAATCCCATGGTCTACGGACCATGCGTAGGTCTATCTAGCCGACATTACATTACAAAACTAGGGCAGACAACCCTCTGACTCTATCATACTTTCACACATCACGCCTGCAATTCACGGAGCTTTACAACAAGATTCAGTCAATACTTGGGCTTCAATCCCCAAAACATGCCTTGGGGGGATTCCATACCCAATAAGCCCTCTACACAAACATCGTGACTCACCTTTGAGTCACTATGTCAGTGCAGAGATCTTTGAGCAGAGTCCCGCCAACTATTTTCGAATTGTGTCAAGGTCCACAAGGCACTAAGATTTTCTTGTTGGATCTGCTGCATACGTTTTTCTGAGACCTCTATGTTGGAAGTGATTCTCTACATCAATACGTGCATCCCCTACATGTGTGCGAGCTTGTCATCGATTTATGTTGTGATGGTGAAGGCCTCATCGATCCAAGGCTGAACGCAAGCCTTCAGGACTACTTCCTTATGTCATGCCACACCCACCTGCTCCTTCAGTACTTTAGCGTGTTGCATCTGTGGAAACCTCTAAGTGAGGACCACCGTCTGTGGAGTTCCTCGGACACTGTCATACTACTGTTGGAGTTCTCACGCCTTTGTCTCTAGATGCTGGATGTTGGGGTCCTCCTGCAGATTTGAGAGGACCTCAACCAATTCTTCCAACATACTGGTGCAGTCTCGCACTACACTGCCAATCTGGTCCAGTCCCACTATGATAGCGCTAGCACGTTGTTCTCTGAATTCTTGGGGAGTGGAGAGCTATGCCTTCAAACATAACTCCATGATCTAAAGGTTCATCTCGAGTTGAACCTTTGTCATTTCTTCCCTTGCCTCGCGGACCCCTACTGCTAACCTATGGATCCATGCCTCTACTGGAATCTTTGCTGGGATGGCTAGCTCTGGGATTCTTTGGCAAGCATCGTCTATTACTTGTACCTGCTATTGGTTCTGCGACACGACTTCATCGTGCTACAAGCATATTTTTTCCGTATTGATTTTCTACTCACTAAGGACTTGCAGTGAATGGCTCTCCCTAGTGCGCAACTCTATAGTTATCCCATCTTGCAAAACATATAAGGTATCTCGCGGGAGTGCAGCCATATTGAGACCGAGACCTTTCAATGCACTAGTCGTAGGCTTGTCAGACTCATTTAATGTCACTGGTGCCCCTTCTGGCAACACTATGGTATTTTTCATCTGTGTGCCCAACATTTTCTCTACTGTTGTTGAGCCGACTGCAAGGCTGGTCGAAAGGGTACCAACCTAAGGGGGGCGCACCTGTAATAAACGCAACTACGCTCTGAGGGCCCCCAACACAATCTGCTTCTCCTGCATGAAATCTTAGAGAGCCTCATTGGTGACATTCTGCACCATCTTGCCGATGTCCTGCAGATCACCATCGGTTAGGGTAATCAAGTCAATAGACAACTTCGATGCCTTGACCTTCTTACGTGACCTTGCCTGCTTTGTTCAGTGTTGTCACTTCAAATAAGTTGACGTGGCTTGTGGGTCTGCACCTCCCTCTTTTGTCTCTATTTCCTTTGCTTCCTGCCCCTGCAAAGGCGTCATTTGGCCCTTACACACCTTCGCGGATGCCTCCTGTGCTGCTACTATTGTTGCAGCCTCTTCCTGCTTAGTTGTTTTCTGTGCAGCATCCACCACCACTCGCACTTCTACTTCCATTATTTCCTTCCTACACTTTTCAGCCAACTATGCGATGCGTCGCTTGGCCTCTTCTTTCTTCCTATGTGTTGACGACTTCTCTATCTCCGCAATGTCTTGGACATGCTACTCTGACAGGCATGCCTCGAGTATGTTCAAAATGATGTCATATGTAGCTACAAATTGTACCTTTATCCACTGTTTGGTCAGATCCTTGCGCACTCTGATATAAATGTTATGGATGTCTACTTTGAATTCTGCAAAACTCTGCAGACTGTTCTAAACAGTGGGTGACAATTGTGGCTTACGATTGATCTCCATTTTGAGGTTCATCTTCATGAACATCTAGAATATTTTGTTGTCGGGATCCTCTTAGCATCCTTTGTGGCCCAGAGCGAAGTGTACTTCGCAACCTCTGGCACGTCCCTGTCAATTATGGGGAATTGACTATCCTCAGGTAATTTTGCTACCACGAGAACTATGGACAAGAGAAGCCATGCATAGTGGAACGTTTTGCCCTATTCCTGAGCTTCGTGGCAATTTTCTAAGAACTCCTGGCAAAGGCACTCAAACAAGTTAAACTGAACCGCCTCCATGCACTGCTTAGCTAATGCTACCACCAGCGTGGGGACTTCATCCCCGTGACACTTGCACATAAACTTTCCTGCCAGGATTTGGGTCACCACATGTACTGATTTCTCCTTGATGCTGAGATGGTGTAGCCCCTCTTCTGCTTTCCCAGCTTGTACTTTTTCTTCATTGCTTCCACGATGGCCAAGTCACTGCCCTTCTCTTCCAAGATGTTTGCAAGGTATTCCCCTTTGCATGGTTGCTGGGAGACGTGGTCAATCAAGTCTATCATGATGGGGATGGGCTCCTCGAGCCACAAACACCCATCATGCACCACGTAGAGCAGCTGCATGATGACGAAAATGGTTATTGGGGCGTGGTGGAAATGTGGCACCGAGAGTAGATTCAGTAGCCCTGCCTTTTCCACTCTGCCCAACCACTTTCACGACTCCAGTTCTATAACCCCTGATGTGACATCCCGCTTGGGCTTCATAAGGTGCCTCGTCTCAAGGTGAGGGACTTCTCGTGCTCACTGAGGTCCCAATCGTCAAATTTTAGGCTTGGAACGCATCGTAGGTGCATGCACTCAAACATAATGTTGTCTGGGAGGAGAGGGGTCTGGAGCGAGCTCTTGTTCTCTTCTAGGTCCTTAGAGACTTTAGCCTTCCCTTCTTGTGGGGGAACGTAGGCGGGCATTTTTGTTGCAGGGTGTGCAGGCTAAGTGTCCTCCTCCATGCCTTCATCCTCATCCTCTCTGATGATAAGATCCTCTAGATCTTCCTCTTCGTCATCGATCTCTATGGCGATGGCTTTCCCCTTCTCCTCCATTGGCAGCTTGGTGTGCAGCAGTTTCCGTGGGGACACACATACGAGACCCATTGCTTATTTGTCCTTCTTAGGTCTTGGCGTTGGTGGTGATTTCAGGATATTTGCCACAATTCTCGGACCTTCCAGAGCATCCCCCACAGCCAGGGCCTACATGGCCTCTTCATCAGTCATTTCGGTTATCTCCATAACATCCTTAGTGTCACACGGACTGAGTCGATCTTGCGGACAAGATAGACCTTCCTAGAATCTAATGAAGACCTAATGACAAACAAACCAACCAGACACTATATTTCTCTAAATGCACTTTATAAATAATGGCAAACAAATGTGTTTAAGGCCTACCTCATGTCCAACACAAGTTTTGGGATGCCTTTGCTCCTTTAATCCAATTAAGTTCATTTGTCACAAACATGAGAACACAAACAAGGCAAACAATTAAATAGCACCTGAATAACTAGTACTATAAAACATATTTAACATGAAAGCCAAGGAGTCCATGAAAAAAATAACATGAGATACTTATTGAGAAAAATGAGCTTGATTGTATTAATTCAAAAGGAGAACAACCTTACAACCTTTTCCTTGACGTTGTACAAGCTCCTCCCAGGGTCCAACAAGAAGTCTCCTCTACTTTGACAAGCTTCACTCACTCCCCAATGAAGCCAAAATGGTATGTGATCTCTCCTCTTAAGCTCAAATAGGAAGTCTTGATTTCACTAGCATTTACCCTCAAAAGTTCAGCTTCTAACCTCTCCAGCCACTAACCCAATGCCTCAATTTATCGTGCAATGGAGGTCAGTTACTAGGTCCTCCTTCAAAGGGATAGAATCCTCCTTCAAAGGGATAGCTCCTCCTAACAAGGGATTAGCTCATCCTCTTATGGGATGCATGAACCACTTTGGAGCGAACAATCCACGTCAAAATTCCTTCTAGAAAACTCTAGAATTAACCCAAAGTGAGTTTTCTAAGATAAAAATTGCGCCTTTTGACTTTCACAGGGGTACGCACCTTCCCCTTTACATACAGAGTGTATAAGTATGCAGATATCCTGAACAAAAGGTGCGGGCCCGCAGGCAGAAGTGAGAGAAAGTGTGGAACCAGAGTTACATTGCTTTTTTGATGTCTTTCTCTCATTTCCAAAGCTTGTTTCGAAGAGCTAAGGTCTGAGACTTGCTTAGGAAGCTGGCATAGGTGGTAATAGACCTATACTGACTGCAAATAATCAAGGTGATGATATTTTTTTGTAACAGCTCCCATGCAATAAATATAGTCACGTCCAAGGAGTAGATTATAATCCAAGGGTCCTTGAACTACCATCATGTTCATGTGAACGTTTTTCCTTCTCAAAGTAATGGGCACATTTGGAAGGATCCCTAATGGTCGACTGGTTCCTTTGTCAAAGCTTGTCAGATTTCTCATTTCAGGCAAAAGCGATGGCGAACCAAGAGCTTTCCAAGCAGTTGAGGAAAGGATACTCACATAAGCCCCTTCATCGATGATGGTACCAACCATGACCATGCTGTAAGCTTTTACGATGATTCAGAATGGTACGCTAGCTGGTAAACAGGGTCTACCTAGTAGATTCCAGTCGAAGGAAACAACTAGGTTGCTTGGAAGTGGGACCGAATAAATGGCTGGGTATGACTCTGATGAACTTCCTTCCTGCGATAAAGGAACGGGTGGACTGCCCCCAAGTTCATTGGAGTTTGTGTTTACGAAAATAATTTGAATGGTGTCGTTCTCTTTCTCTTCAGTGACGGTATCATTCGAAGATGTACACTCTGAAGGCAAGACTAGGTCAACTGCCATCTCGACCTTTTGACTTTCGTCTGGTATGGATTCAGAGGGTTCATTTTCAATGATAGACACTTCGGCCGACCACAATGATGGGCCAGCCAGATTTTCAACCAGTGGTGGACTTGGCAAGAGTTTTTTATATCCAGGAGGGAGTCGTAGTGGTGAAGCAGGATGGTCATCCAAAACTCTTTTAGCTTCATCAAGGAAGGGACAACGGTGGACAGCGTGATTGCCTTCACACAACTTACAAGGAAATATGAGATTCCTTTTCTGTCCAGGTGCTTCACTTTCACTGGTTGATGGTGTGCATTCAACATGATCATCAAAGGTTGATGACACTGGATTGTGCAAACGAGGAGACCAGTCCCTTAAGATTCGTGGGATGTAGGGACAATATCGGTGATAGTGGTTTCCATTGCAAATGACACAAGGAGATTTAGGTTTAGACGCTGCGGTGTGAGGATTTTCAGTAGATGACACTTGGTTTCCCCCTTTCGATTTTGGTTCCTTTTTATTCTTTTCCTTTTTCTCTTTCTGCTTCTTCTTCTTCTCAGTTACTTGATTTTTAGCTTTATCGGCTCTATCAAGCTAAGAGGAAGGAGGAGAGGGAGAATCAGACGAAGTAGAAGGTTGGTGGGCAACTCTGGTATCATCTAGTTGTTGACTTGACTGTTCAGGAATTACGGGATTCTGAATGACAGAGGTAGAGAAGAGCTAGACAGGCAAACCAATTGTCAACCCTGGAAGTGACAATGTGGCCATATGGGGTGCACCAACATCTCCCCAAGAGGAGAAGGGACTAGGATTTCCTCCAAGGGGAAATCCTTGATTGGTAGACTCCATTTTCTCAACCTATAGACCAACGGGGGAATTTGTGATGTTATTCCGATTAAAATAAATTTTAGACACTTTCACACAACTTGTTTTTTCAATTTTAAAGAGTCGAGAAAAAACAAAAGATGACTCTAGTCGCCTTCGATTTTTATTGAGCCTAAAATGACAAGTGCTGAGAGGACCTTTTTCCTTTAAGGAGTCTGAAAAGGAGCAAAATGGACTTCTCTAGAGATCTAGGCAGAGGGGATTACCAAACCAATCACAAAACTGCAGAATACTTTTTATGGTACAACAGTCAATCTTCCCGAATGCTGTGTTCAGTGCATTGCGATCGATAGGACGATAGACACGACTTCCTAAGGATAAAGGATGTAGCCTATTGTGGTCTCAGAGTCGAGGAATCACCCAACCAACAATGAAAACAATAGTTACCAGGTTTTACGACACCGGAATACGTCTCTAGCCTAGACCTCTAGATGTTGTGTGTTAGGTTCCAAAGCGTTGTTAGATTCATTAAATTTATTT
>APFE031083630.1:339834-370421 GCA_000404065.3 Pinus taeda
AAGTTGATCTTGCTTAAAAATTTTCCTTTCAGGTTCACCGCATGATGTGTATACAATTCCTAAAATGCAGTCTAAGATGATAAACAAACATTTAATCTTCTTTTGGCAATGAAAATCCTAGTTACTAAGGAAAGAAAGTTAAGAATCTTTCAAAGAGCACAGAGCACACGCTAAATGCATCTTAAATCAAACCAAGCAATCTAAATGCAAATGCACATGCATGTATTTGTTTTCAGCCTTCTTAATGTATGAATGATGATAAGAAAGCTAAGTGAAAATCTGAATTATTTTCAAAGCGACAATACTCAATAAATTTCTTTTCAAAATGAAGTGAAGGTAAGAGAGACACTTTGCGATTTCGAAATGAAAATTGTTTTTCGACACTTTAAAAAATACTAATTCAAATCATATAGAATAGTAACGGTATAATAAACTATCAAGAACAATGGGATTGTCTTCTAAAACTGAAATCGACAGCTACGACACTTTTAGATCAAGAAACGACAGTTCGACTATGCTACTTCTTTGCAAAAGAGAATTGAAAATGGCGCACAATATATAAAAACACTTACAGTTCTTTGCACTATGGAGGCGGAATGATGTAAGAGAAGGGGGTTTTCACAGAGATACACTGACCACAGACAACAAAACTCTTGAATAGGACTGAAAATAGTGAGGAAAAGCCAAAGTCTGAAGGTAAAGTTAACCTTCCCTGACCATCGCACCTGTCACACAGTGAATTCAGTATGCAGCGCACCTACTACACTCGAGAAGTGCGATGCATAAATACTGCCTTGAAGGCAGAGTGCGATGGTACCAGTGCGAGACTTTGAATGAGTTTTTACTCACAATTTGGAATTCAGTTCAGGGATTTAGGCCAAGTAAGTGATGTTCAGTATATATAAATCACAGGGGTTGATCTAAGGAGGTTACTAGAGCCACCACTTAGGGCAATTAGACTGTTTTCTGATTGATTGTTTAATTCATAAACAAAACCTGGAGATAGACTGAAGCAGCATTGATCTACTTTGACTTTGTATAAAAAATGTAGTTTGAAGGCTAGTTGGCTTGGCTTCAGGCTTCGTCTGTAAGTTTATAAAAGAAACAAAGATAGGCTAACAAACAATCTAGACCCTCCCCAGTGGAGTTGCCATTTTGTTACCGGGAATAGTGTCCACTCAGATGCTGCTATTCCCACTAAGACTGGTAGCTATCTTAGAAACAAACAAGTAAAGTCTACTTTCGTTTTCCTTTATGAAAATAGATAAGAGTGGAACAAACGAGACCAACCTTAGTCTTGCGCTTGATTTCTTTGTTTGATTCCTCTCCTTCCTGATAGAGCTTTGCCGCTTCTTCTTCATCTGCCCAGCTTCAAAGAGAACCTGTGGAATCACAACAACATACTACATTGAAGAAAAAAGATCTATATTCATAAATAACACAGGATGAGATATGTGTTAACCATACAAATGCATATATAAGCAAATATACAAGAATATGGAGGAAAACTTGAGTAGCTTTATTAATATCAAAAGTAACAAGAGGATTACAGCCATATGTTCTGACCCAGCATCATCCTCCAGCAAGAAAGCCCTTCTTCACCTCAAGTAAAGCTTAGATCACCCAAACACTATGAAATTACACTAGAAAACCAACAACACTTCTCTACAAGGTACAAGATTCTAGCCTTTGGATCTCTGTGATGAGGGATCCATATATAGATGATTGTAGGGAGGTGAGTCATATTCTAGAGTATTGATTAGTGTCCTCTCTCTGATAGTTCCTGATTCCACTTGGAGAATGATGATCTCTTACTCATCCTTGGTCGAAAACAGAGAGGCAAGTGTTAGAGGGGAAGCTTATGGAAGATTCCATGATTATCCACCTCGCAATTTGTTCCTACCATTTGTCCATTCCTGACCATCACATCCTACAGAGGGGCCATTCAGTATGCTTCGCACCTTGTACACTGGGAAAGTGATATGCATCGCACTCTTTGCACTGGGTTTTCAGTATGGTTCAGTTTCGACCATTTCTGAGCAGTTTTTAGTGGAGAACTTCTGGGAGATGATGTAATCAACTGACCTTGTTCCTTTAGGCAGTGAAGCAACACTTTTAGGGACTTAGGAGCCCTCAGTTTATGGAAATTTATGATTAGGGTTGAAGTGCCCAGAAATGTCTATAACACTAATTTTAACTGATTTCCAAAGCAAAACGAAATCAGTTTAGGTAACTCTGGCTTTTTGCTGCTTAATTGGGTTTGACCAGCATTGACCATGTATCCAGGAGCTTTAGATTCGCTGTTGAATAGATCTTTCACCATGTATGTACATCCCATACCACATTCCTATCCTTTTTTTTGATTTTCCTACCATGCCACGTGTCACATCATAAACCATTTACAGGAATTCATGACACCCTGTAATTTTGTTGAAAATTTCTAATTTTTAACATAAAAATTCACAAATTAAATTTAATGTAAAATAACAACTATAATGCTTTGACTAATCGATTTCAATGGACTATGAGGGGTTTATGGGAGAAAATGATAGACAAATGATGGATTTCTAGAAGAAAAGGATGGCAATGAAATGTTACCAACACTCTTCCTTTGAAGGATTAGCTAGTGCCCCCCAAGGCTGCGCTGGGTTGAAGGAGTTGATTTGGTGATATCATTTGTTGCTGAGGGTTATCTTGATTTTTCCCTGAATTATTCTTGGATCCTTTGGCTCCCTTTGGATATTGCCATCCATGGTTCACTTTTTTTGTAGCCCTGGGGGGAAAGGGGAATACACTTTGAAGATGTTCGGGTTGTTCACAAGTCCTATAATGGAAAGCAATATTTTCATAATCCAGTTGTTGCAAGAAAAACTTATCCCCCACTTGAGCAAGATTTTATTCGAAAACCCTTTACTGAGATCCACTTCAACACATATGCGGGAAAAGTGAGAATTCCTTTTGAAAGCCTTTCATTATCAATTTTGATGAAGCAACCTATTAATTTCTCAAGTCCTCTAATATGTTCGAATATGTCAAATGGATGGTAAGCTGGGAAGCCTTACCCAAATCAAAGTTGCCAGAGACTTCATAGCAAGAGGATTGAATTCTAGAAACCATGGTTTCATTATGTTGTAATGTTTCTCAAAGGAAGTTATTGGTTACAAAATTGTGCCAAAACCAACTCAACCAAACTTTAGGTTCAAGCTAACCCTTGAACGAGAGGGCGATCCCTCAATATTACACAGATTTTTGTTGTTCATTGTCACTGGACAACAACCTATGAAGCACACCGACCAGATCTAGGATTTGTTGTATAGGGTGGTTGCTGTAGGTTTCCAATCCTTGGTTAACAAATAAATCCCTCTCTTGCAGAGGCCTTGTCAAAGTGCCAACGTTCAGCTATGGAAGAATAACATAGCTTGAAAGAATTTGATGGAGGAATGGGGGAGAAATTAAACGATAAATATCATCCCTGAATATCTAATTATCTAATCAAGAGAAGAAGCGTGTAAAATAATTTCTATAGCTAACAAAAATACATCTAAGAATTGGTATAGAAGCACCAATTTATTGATTCATAGGGATAAATAGTGACATACGATCACCTTGATCTACTCAATAAAGAACATAACACTGTGGTAGGCTGTCAGGGAGGTTGATAATCAACCTAGCCTTGCATAATGTCCTATACAACCTTAAATGTGTGCAAGAAAAATATATGTATCACTAGAAAAAGCATACATGAGAAACAAATTATGTCATTAACTGGCGTCATAAACCTTTGATTGAAAATTTTGTAGTAGAAGTATTTACAAAAATGTCAGGGTTTTGGCATCAAAAGACAACCCTTGTTCATTACATTTGAAACAATATATAGAGAATTACAGTCCTAAAGCTATTGCAAGCTTTCAGGAATACAAATCTTAACAATGCATTATTAATAAATGATATCTAATTTGTTATAAAATTCATGGAAACAAAATAAAATAAAGACTACAATTAAAACTAAATCTGACAAGCTCGACAAGCTAGGATATTTTTAGAAATGTTGGAATTGCTTCTTCATAATTTACCACATGATGGGTGAATGTCAAAATAATTGCCTTGAGGCTTGGAAGTAGCCTATTGGACTGTTAGAGATCTGGATTTGATAGATTGATGTATTGCATTGGAATTATGAATCTGCTTTACTTGACTATTGACATTCCTCCAAATATGGCAACTACACTTCAAACAAGCAAGCCTTGTCACATGTTCTCTAACTATCCCTTTGAATTATCTATTTCTTCCTGAAGATGTTCATTGACTCTCTGGAAATAATCCTCAATCTTCTTATCCTTCTCTTTTTAAAAATTGAAACTTAAGATAAAATCCGGAGATGTCTATTAAAATTCCAAGATATGCTTTGCAGGTTATGTTGTCTAGTTTTTTTTCCTTTAACTTTATCCAAACTCTGTATCTTCTTGACCTCTGAAAATCTATTGTTGTTTCTCCAATTTCTCACATAGTTCATCATGGTGGGAAAATGGAACCTATATTTCCAAAGAATAGTATATTTTCCTCAAAACATTTACCCCATGCTTTTTAATTTTTCATAGAACTACATTGTTCTTTTCTTTAATAATTGCATTTATTCATTAACACATTAAGTTCACCCCATATCATTATAACATTATTTAGATTTACATCATTATTCATCAGCATATGTAACTAGGATTGGTCAGAGACCAGGGAAAACCCACTACGGAGAAAACCCTTCCAAATTCTTATTCATCCTAGATTGTCATCAAATGATTCAACAAGAGAGAGTACAATGATTCATATCTTCATCTATGCAACAAAATAACTATAACATCCATGACATGACCCTGAACATACTTATACTTGAAAAAAATGATCCTGAGGATTGTAGTGCTCTGTCATTGACTGTAGGAAACTGTTGAATGCTACTGTAACTAAGCGGAAGCTTCAAAATATTGATACTTCATCTTTTTGCCCCATACACATGTTGAGACACTATATGCATGCATCTGAGACTAATTTGGATGCTCTTTGGAGAGCTGGATGTGTGTGTTCGAGGACCAAACTGGACTATGGAAACCATTTATTGTCGGAAATTCCCTTAGACACTGAGTGTGAGTGTCTGAGACTTATTGGACATTCCCTTAACCATACTATGCAAGCTTCTAGGGGAAAAAATCCTTAGTTATGAGCGTGCATCCAAGACTTTGAAACCCTAGGCACATGCGAGCTTCGACCCTGTAGTTTTGGATCCTTTGCGTGAGCATTACTTCATCAGACATATGAGAACCAAACAATAGTAGAGAGAAAAACGTTCTTGATGATTGTGTCCAAATGATCTTGAGGTCCCTTCTATTTATAGACTTTCATGAGGGTTCACTTGATGTTGAGGCCGACTGTCAAATTGTGTATGAGCATAGTGCTAGCCTAATCCAATATACATGAGTAAATAAATAAATTCAAAAACCAACTTCTGCTTGTCCAAATAAGGTGATATTTAGGTTTATTTTGGTCCTCTCAAAAATAGGAATCTATTTCAATTATTGTCTTCATCATATGAGATTTCCAAAGTGTAATTTGATTATAGTTACATAATTTTAACACTCCCTCTCAACTAGGGAAAATTCCACGTGCCAATATCTGTCGATCGAACAATATGCCATCTTGGTATCTTAAGTATCATCACATATCATCATTGACCATCTCTATCATGTAGTCGTCATGCCATGATCATCATCACAAATAATCAAAGTACATCTCAATCCATCCCTTGTTGATCTCTTGACTGTCCTTGCTCATATGCTGAATATTCTCGAATCTAAAAGAAGAAGAATTTGTTACCGAGGGGAGCTTAATCTACCACCCTCTATTCATCGGGCTAATACCCTGTATCTTTGCCAGCGGGAAACTACCCAGAATATATGTTAATGGGCTACTACTTGGAATATTAGACAACGGGCTGCTACCCAAAATGTTTGTTGATGGGCTACTACTCGAAATATCAATTAATGGGCTACAACCTGGAAATATGTCATCAAGCTACTATTTGGAAATATATCGATAGGATACTACCCAGAAATATGTCATCATGTATTATCATTGGAGAGAATATCATCAAGGAGCACATCTCAACCTAGAACCATATCAAGGAGCTGCAACTCAACCCAGAATCTCATGGGGGAGCTGCAACTAAACCCATATCAAATAATAGGTAGTTTAAGGGAGCTACTACTCAACCCATCCTACCGCTTACTGATAGTCCTAGCAATGACCCTTTATAGTCATGTGGTAGAGCACCTGCATCATAATCCTAGCTTGAGCGAGATACCTGACTTATCATAGGTAAGGATCTCATGCCCCCAAGCCTCCTCACCCATTGGCCAGACAGAGAGGGATAATCCCAACAAGCCCAACTTGGGGATATGATGCCAACTAAGGTATACTTTTCAAAGATCAAGACAGATTGAGCTACTAATCCAACCCTATGGTTAACAAATAGGGGTGATACCTTATTGTCCAGATTTCCCTCAACCCCAAGATCCCTCTATCTCAATTCCACACCCTAGGATCTTAGACAAGGGAGGAAGAGTATGGCTCAGTGTCATCGATCTATGCTACTCCCATCATACTCATATCATCCTACTTGTATCAACTAATCATCATGTATCAACAATAGTTGTCTCCTGTTCATAAATGACATCAAATCAAATGTCATGTTAGAACATAAATAATCATATAAATCACAAAAGGATACCATAATCATCCTCCCTCTCAAGGAGGTGCCAATCACACGCCTAAGTTTGTCTTCAAATAGCTGCACTGGTTCACTAAAAGCATCTCAACTATATATATGGGATTCTATGCCAATCAGATATCATCACAATGAATCCAAAAACTTTCTCAAACATCTCTTCAAATGCTTCTTCATTATGCCTCATAGCTAGACATGCTAGCAACATCATACTCAACCTCGGTCGGGCTATGGACCTCTCATCAAGATATCATGGTAGATCTCATACTAAGGCAACACCCATATGTGATCATATCATCACACCCATATAGTCATATATCATAGGAATAACATCTTAGATAAAAAATATATTGTCCCATGCAAGTATCTCGAAGGTTTCCTGGTGGAAACTCTATGTGAATGAATCGACTTAGGTTCTATGCACATTAGGCATGTATATGGAAGGATGTTCAAAAACATAGCATCTATGCTTCAATCAATTGTTGGTTGCCAATTTTAGTTCAACAATACCTCTATAATCTAAGTGTCAAAGGATTTGCATTTCCTCTTTTCAATACTTCTTCAATAGCTTCACAATATAGATTATATTTTCCCATTTTTCAGAAATCAATTCATCATGCCATGATTCATCATCTCAAACATCAGAAGCCATCTCCCTCTTACTTAGATCATCAAAGGCTCATTACCTGTCAGGAGTAGACCATCAATGTATCAAAACCAAAACCAAAACCAAAGTCATACCTTGGAACACATGATCCTGACTTCACTAGATAACAGTCAATGCAGACATATCTGGATCGAGAAGATTTGTTCATGTAATTCTCTCTGCATTCTTTACCAAACTAACTAGCTCAATTTTTCATAAATTAATATTGTACCATCAACTAAGTCACCAATATCATAGTATCAATTCTTTAGTCCAGGTGACAGGTGGGGTTCATATCAAGTCTTGACCTCATTTATTATTATGCCAACAAGTTTTCATCTATGATGCAATATAAATCAAGTCATTCTCATAATCATAATACAAGTCATTCTGTCACAATTTAAATCATCAGAAGTGACTATGCTCATATATCATTCTCATCAAGGCAAATCACCAGTCATGAAATCAAATCATTAGACATTAGGTCAAATCCAGATTTCCTATCGTAGAGAGATCTATAGTCCAAAAACATATCTCAATATCAAGTTAGAGTTCTAAATCATTTTCAAGTATCATGTCAAAACTTCAAACGTTGCTTATCTATATCAGTTAGCCAAATCTCATGTGTCACAAATTTCAGTGGTTAAATCATAATGGCATATATGCATGCTTATCTTAGTCACCTGCAAACACAAGTTCATATTGTGGCAAATATCTAAACTTTCCATGCTCACAAATCTTTCTGTCTTCATATCTATAGTACTGACATGCTTCAGGTGGACATCTGAATTCATGCACAATACTTCATTTTTCTGTGATCAACAATTCAACCTAACAACTTCATAAATCAATTTATAGTGGTAGAATATGTCAGAGACACCTTGATTAAGACTTTAGACAGATTTAGAAACCTTTGGATGATGGTCAATTGTAGTCAAACCCCTAGACGCCCCATTCAGGTTATCATGCAAGCATCTTTAGCTTCTTATACACTACCTTGGCCTTAACATGCATGCGTCTAGGGACGAAATCTCCCAGTTTTGTGCTTGTGTCCAAAACAAAAACCCTAATTTTGTGCGAGCTTCAGATCTGTGACTTTGCTGCAATTCAATAATGTCACATGCACATCATATTAACATCATATAATGTCATATTACACTTCTATCACCATGATGCTTATCATTATCAACAAGATCAAGTTAGGTCATTCAATAAAACTTTATCAAAATGATGAGAGTGCCAACCCTTCATAATAGTATCATGTATAATAATCAAGGGGCTAACCTTCTATTTGAAATCCATAATGTCTTATGCATGTCAAGGATCAAGAGTATCTAGAGTCAAGGTGCTAGATTTCTTTATGGGATCAAAATATCCAACATCAAGTATATCGAAGATCAACATAGAATTCAAGAAGATCAAAAGTGTTTAATACCAAGTGCACCATCAAATCACCTTCATATGGACCATTTGAGAAGGAGATATTATCGATAGGGATTAACAGATGAAACATAATAGTGAAACAATATATCATGCATGCCTTGAAATATTCAAGTACCTGTGCCCCTTCTCATTAGATATAGGAAACTTGTAACACTTTGTTATATTTTCATGTAGCGCCTCTACCTTTTCCAGCTCTAGCCACCTTTCTTGCATTTCAAATGATCCTCAAGAAGGATCCACTTATCACAGCTCATCAAGGAGGTTAGAAACACCAATATATTCAAATACACATGCAGGAAGTATAGACAATAATAATAATAATCAAATCCATAAGTCTAAATAAAATTAAGGACATAAGAAATACTTATCTTCAATGAGAGGTGATCCTCTTTCTCTTGAACCAACCTTCAATAGCCATCAATGTCCATTGTCCACATAACAACGTTGCCTTCAATTATCCAACCAGGACTACTAGGAATTATCCCATCTAAGGCTTCCTGAAATATTTCACAAGTGCTCGAGCCTCTTTACATTGGCCATACTATATCTCATGTCTTTTCCAGAAACCAATATTTTCTCTCCAACCCTAACCTCATAGAATCCATCAAACCATAATAATCAAGTTGCCTAGGGTTTTCTTCAAACCCTAGAATTATTTTAGGTCTCCACATCCTCTTCTTTCTTCCATCAATGGTTTCATCAACGGGGTGATATCCACAGATTTTCTTCAGCCTAACTCTGATGCCATGTTAATTTTTCATAGAACTACATTGTTCTTTGCTTTGATAATTGAATTTCTTAATTAACACATTAAGTTCACCCCATAACATTATAACATTATTCATATTTAAATCATTATTCATCATCATATGAAACTATGTAGAAAAAAATATCATCATCACCATTAATGTCGTGGAATATAAAGGAACTATAGAAGAAAAGCATGCACACATAAAGACACCAGGATTAGTCGGAGACAAGGGAAAAACCCTTGCAAATTCTTCTTCTTCTTAGATTGTCATCAAATGATTCAACAAAAGAGAGTAAAATGATTCATATCTTCATATATGCAACAAAATAACTATAACATCCATGACATGTCCCTGAACATACTTATACTTGAAAACCATGATCCTGAGGACTGTAGTGCCTTGTCATAGACTCTAGGAAATTGCTTAATGTTGTTGTCACTGAGAGGAAACTTTGGAATACCGATACTTCATATTTTTGTCCTAGACACATGATGAGACAATGTGTGCGTGTGTCTGAGACTAATTTGGATGCTCGCTGGAGAACTAAATGTGTGCGTCTGGGGATCAAACTGGACTGTGAAAACCCTAGCCTCCTCGATGCCCCCTTAGAAACTAAGTGCGAGTGTTTGAGACTTTTTTGTGACTTCGTAGATGCTCCCTTAACCATACTATGCAAGCATCTCGAGACGAAAACCCTTAGTTACGATCATGCGCTCGAGACTCATAAACCCTAGATACGTGCGAGCTTCGACCCTGTAGTTCCATACCCTTTGCGCGAGCTTTCCTCTGTCATACCTGTGCGAAACAAACAATAGAAGAGAGAAGAAAGTGCTTGATGATTGTGTCCAAATGAGCTTGAGGTACCTTCTATTTATAGGCTTTCATGAGGTTCCACTTGATGTTGAGGTCAACCTGTCTAATTGTATATGTGCATAGGTATGACCTAATTCAATATACATGAGTAAATAAATAAATTCAAAAACCAACTTCTGCTTTTCCAAATAAGGTGATCTTTAGGTCGATTTTGGTCCTCTCGAAAAGAGGAATCTATTGAAATTATTATCTTCATCATATGAGATTTCCAAAGTGAAATTTGAATACAGTTGAATAATTTTAACAATGCTTGGTCACTATCTCTAAATGAACAAGTCAAAATAATAATTCCATCCTTTCTAGGCACAAGTAACCACTTCTTATGTCCATATAAAGGAAACTAATTTTTGGGATATCAATGGCGGAAAAGAGGGTTTCTGTAGGATTCTTCCACACAAATGCCCAGTCTGGCCTAACCAGCACCATCGATCCACATAGCTCAGGAACCAATCGTGCACACAACAAATCTGTCATCAGCACTGTGATCTCGACTAGACTATTAACAAAGATTTATTCTCATGAACCAAAGAGAAAAATCCTAGCTCTTGCACAGTATCTATTTGGATTTTGAAAGGTCTCTTCCCTTCTGAAATGCACGCTCTTTTACATAACTGACAAAGATCTAACAGATCCACTCTCACAAAAAGTAGATATACCCTCGCTCCAACCATATCTGGATTTTTTCTTATGTCTCAGATCTTACTCTAGATCGAGCCCTATCAATGCAGCCCTAATTGGATTTATCACCTGGCACAGAGTGACTGACGAACGAAAGAGATTTGTAGAGGAGAAACTTGCCGCCACTATCATAGTATCCAATTTTTTTCTCCAGTGTCTAGTGAATTTGATCCCTAACCCACAAGACCATGCGATTGGAATTAATGAAAGCTGCTCAAGATTTGGCGATAGGATTTTGTATCCACACCCGCACCATGCTGAAAACAAGCGGAATTATAGAGCAATAACAGAAAGCATTGGGACTGCATTTGATGATGGCCTTTCTAGATCGAGTAATGAGAAACCTCCACTACCTACCTTACAGGTAGAAAACAAGAAGGCGACATAGAACATTCATGATCCCATGATGGAAGGCTATACCAACCCAGATCAGATGAATCAAGCAATGGATTGGGATCCATTTTGACCAGATCTATCAGATCTTGAGTACCTTATAGCAGATAGAACTCTGTCAAGGACAGATCCACTCACCACAGTGTCGAATCTGATACAAATTTTTATCCAAACATTGCAAGGAAGGACTTTCTACAAGAGGATCTAGAAGGGGAGGCAGATAGAAGAATTAAAGTGTGTGTTAGGCTGTGTTACATTCTTTCCATGACTAGCCCACATATTTAATCAGGGGGTTAGAGGGGGGGCGGAGCCTCCCTTCGTTGCACCAATTTTGTAGCAAGGGGGGCGGGGCGGTCACAAGGGGTTTGAGGTGTACCTGTAACCCCACTTTATGGGGTCTGGGGCAGTGCCCCAGAAAATTTTGGTTTTGGACCCTATGTTAGGTTGGGCAGACCCACCTATGGTTTTGTATATGATTTTCGCACATGTTTTTTTGGACGCAATCGTTTTCAGTCCATGGTATTGGACGCGATGGTTTTTCGGTCCATGGTATTGGATGCCTCGACATGTATAAATATGTAATATAACATTGAAAGGAATATAATGAAAAATCAAGCTAGTAGTCCCAGTTTTGGGATCTAGGGGAATATCTCTGTGTATATGTGTTTTATGTGTTATGCTCTCACAATGTTTATTTTCCGTGTTTTAGAATTCGTATGCAGGTAATTTCTGTACGGGGTTAAAACCTACATTTGGTATCATAGTTGTTTTGGCTTCAAGGTGATGCCTTTGTTGCTGAGGGGTTTCACTCGGGCTCGTGGTAGACCCTGTTCAGTGGGAGATCTGCAAGATCGATTTCAGTGGTAAAAGAAGATGGCGAGCAGTGGAAAGATAGAGATCGAGAAATTTAATGGTCAGAGTTTTGAGTTGTGGAAACTCAAGATGGAGGATCTGTTGGCGGATAAAGATCAGTGGATCGTGGTAGATCTGGGTACTAAATCAACGGGAGTGTCTGATGAAGAATGGAAGAAGTTGGATCGGAAGGAAAAAAGTACAATATGATTGTGTGTCTCAGATTCAGTATTGCTGAATGTATCAAGGGAAGCTACGGCGAAGGCTTTGTGGGACAAGTTAGGGACTTTGTACCAATCTAAGTCTCTAGTGAATAAACTGTTCTTGCGGAAAAATCTATATAACATGAGGATGAAAGATGGAGACTCAGTGACAGAGCATCTGAACACATTTAATATTGTGGTAAGTCAGTTAGCATCTATTGATATTAAAATTTCAGATGAAGATAAGTGGATCAGTTTGTTGTGTTCTCTACCAAATTCATGGGATAGTCTAGTTCTTGCAATAGGTAGCAATGCAACTACCTTACAGTTTGATGAAATAGTCTCAACCTTGCTGAGGGAGGAGATGAGATAGAAAAATATGGAGAGTTAGAATGGCGATGCCTTGTCTATATGAGGACAGTCCCAGAACAAATACAAAAATAAGTCATTGAGTGGGAGATCTAAATCTAGAGGGAGATCTAAATCTCCAGGAAAACCTTTAAAGGTGGTGTGCTGGAAATGCGGAAAGGAAGGGCACTTCAAAAGGGACTGTAAATCTAAAGCTCCTGATAAAGGAAATGGATCTAATGATGCTCCTTCTGTAGAGGTGAAAACCACCTCAAATGAAGGTGGTTATGTGTACTTGGCTTCTTTAAGTACACATGTAGATCATGAGGCATGGTTTATTGACTCAGGTGCATCCTTTCACTTCACTCCCCATAGAGAGTGGTTCTGCGAGTATGGGAAATACGATGGTGGTGATGTCTTCTTGGAGGATGATAGGAAGGCTAGAATCGTTGGTCGCGCAAAAGTAAAGTTGAAGTTGCAAGGTGGAAGGGTTAGTACACTTTCAGGTGTTCTACATATTCCTGCATTGGCTAGAAATTTGATTTCTGTATGCAAGCTGGATGATGGAGGTGTAAAAATAGTGTTCGAGAAGGATACCTACAAAAATGGTTCGGGGAGCACTAGTATTGATGCAGGGAGTTCAAATTGGAACTCTGTACAAGCTGCAAGGTATCATTGTTAATGATGGGGGCAACAGTTTTGTGGTTCCTGAAAGTGGAGTAGAAGATCTAGTGGTCTCTGGAGAGAAGACCATGTTGTGGAATCAAAGGCTTGGACATAATGGAGAAAAGGGCCTTCGAATACTTCATGGTAAAGGTATGGTAGAAGGTATGAGTAATAGCTCTTTGGATTTTGATTTCTGTGAATATTGTGTACATGGGAAGCAGAATCGGGTGAGTTTCCCCTCTGGTAGTAAGAGGGTGAAACATATATTAGAACTTGTGAACAGTGATGTGTTTGGACCTGTGAAGGTTCCATCACTGGTAAGTTTGTGTACTATTGATGAGCCCCAAATTGGGTAACTTATTGGGCTCATTTTGCCTAATTGTCCTTGTTCAATCTTTGTTCAATCCTCCATTTTTCATAGGTTATGCATTTTTTTTAGTATGTTTATGTCATTTGAATGAATAAGGGTGGTCACTCTACCTAGGAGGCTAATACGTGGTTATTTCAAGTTTTTTGGACAAATGTTGGAGCAAAACCGAGCAATCACAGGCTAGGTGACAACCAAGCTTGAGGTGAGGATTCATAGTGGGGTTATCTCTGACATTAAATGGCCCTTCCTTGGGATCTCCACCCTCAATTCTGAGCTCACAGGCCACCAAAACGAATCTTAAAGGCAGCTAAGCAGATTTTGGAAAAGGGACTGTCTACTAGCAGTTGGGACAGCCGAGTCCCTTGAATTTAGGAGGCCTGCTAGGCCCCTCGTGATGTATAAATAAGAAGGCCTCAGCCTTTGTAGTTTACTTTCGAAACCATTGCATTTTTTTTCACTATAGTGCTGTCACTTTCAGCTCGTTTTCTTGTAGCCCTTGTGGCATAACTTTCGATTGATGCCTATTTTTTGATAATGACAAGCAATCCTATTTTGTATCAATTCTGAGTTCTTTATAGGAGCCGTAGCTCTTAGGGTTGGGCCCAACCTGAGATCCAAGGCCTCCTTTATGTATTTTTATTTTTCCTTTATGAATCATTGTTTCTCCTTTATGCATTTGCAAACTTATTTCTGTTAGGTAGATTAAATTGTGTTGATTAACTAGGTCACTATTTATAGTTAGAAAGGATTCTGATGTTTAGATTAGGTTGGTAGGATATCAACAGGGAAAAAGATCCAGAAAAAGGCCAACAATGACCTTTGGTTTCACCTCTCCCTCATAGGATCAGGGGCTGGGATCAAAGTAACCTCGCTGTCCCAAACAAAAACACTATTTTTGCTTTGTCATGCAATCACTAGTGTATCGTTTTCATTTGCAGAAGTTGGTTACATGTTTATATCTTTGAAATGTTTCATTACATAGTTAATATATATGGTTCCCTTGCAAATAAAGCTGTTGTTCATTCACTTTACTATTAGCTAGATCAGATTAGGTTGGTATAACTAGGACTTTGATTACTTGCAAGTCTTTATTGGTTCAGTTGGAAATACACAATGCAGAGCACCTCTACCACTTCTTCATCCACCCAAACTTCATCAGAACCATCTTTTCCATCTCCTAACTAGGTTTCTCATTCATGTTTGTCATCTTGCCCATGTAACCCTACTTTTTTGTGCAACCATTGTTTCAGCCTTCTTTGAGCCAATTCAACCATCTACACCTTCTCCCAACTCCATCCACCAGTCCCTGGGCCACTTCAGACCCCTATCCTACCTCCATACCCATTCCCTCATATTTCCTCACTCATCCATCCTCCAAAATCCCATTTCCTAACATCCTGCAGAAATTTCTAAACATCCTGTAGAACCCTTGCAGACTTCCTGTAGAAGCTCACAAATGAGGTTTCTTGATAACCAAACTTTGTCAAACTCTTTGGAAGGGTGTTAGGGACTCCTTAGGCCCTCTCTGAACCTTCTCGACCTCTTCCAATCATTTCTCCTCATTGATCCACCTCTGCATAGTCAAGAGCAGTGAAAGCCTATGCATGATAAATCTGACAACTTATTCAAAAATACAAAAAAGATGTTTTCTTCAGATAGAGATAGTCTAGACACATGTATATTACCTTATTAGAAGTAATGACATCACTTTCAGTAGCTTGGATTCTCTTCTTTGCATCAGTAGATCTAGCTGGTAGAATTAGGGTTTGTTAGGGTTTGCACTTTCCTTCGGTTTCTCAATTTCTTTTCACAAGCAGATTAGCTTCCTTCGAGACTAGCTTCCATCCATCAGTTAACAAGATTCTTCTCAAAGCTCATAGAAGTTGGCTTGAGCCCCTAGCAGACTTGTGCCAGCTGACCAAGTGACAACTGCGGCAAGAGCTAGTACTTGTGCATACAACACCGTTGCTTCCAAGTTTGTTACGAACTACCGGGTTGATAGAAGTAAAGAAGGGAGTCCTAGGAGTTGCACCATTATTGCTGTAATACTGGAGCTCACCACCCTTTTTGGTGCCGTTGCCGGGGAAGCGTCATAGTATTGGTGATTGTTTCTTTTCTTCTATTTTCTCCTACAACCTTCTGCTAAGTAGTTTATTCCATTTCCATTCTGCAATTTCATTTCCGCAACAATAGAGTAGACATTTCCTGCCTTCATAGATTAGCATTTCAATTCCACAATTTCAGTTCTGCAAGAATAGCTTAACATTTAAATTTTGTAATTTCAATTCTGCAAGCGTAGCTTAGCATTTCAATTCCGAAATTTCAATTCTGCAAAATAGATTAGTCCTCTCCCGTTTTCATTTCCATTCCACATTTTCATTTAAGCAAGATAGTTAGTTGCAGTTCAATCTATTTTAGTTTTGCAAGTACCAGCAGAAAAAGCAAAAGCAACCAAAATTCTTTCCATTTCATGCCTCGTAGGAACAGAGATGAAACTAGCAAATTCTTACCCAACACCCCCACCACATCACTGAGTCAACCTTCTCTCTTCTCTGGTAACAGTGATCCAGAAGAACCTATAGGTGAACCTCTTGAGATATACGAAGATCCTATAACAGAAGAAGAGTTAGAGAACGTTCCATCTGAAGCCATGGCTAAGAACCGAAATGGTAGAAGAGAATATGAGAGAATAGAAGGTGCCTTTCCCATCCGAGAGACCAATGGAGACATGAAAATGAAAAACATAAGTCCCTCAGCTTTACCTCACTTCCATGGATTGACTACTGAAGATCCTGATACCTTCCTGTTTGAGTTTGCTGTCCTTTGTCGAACTTACGACTATGCTGAGGACGAGAAAAAGTTGAAACTCTTTCCCTCTACCCTCAAGGATGCATCATTACATTGGTTCATGGGGTTACCTGGAAACAGTATCACCACTTGGGCTCAAATGCAATGAGCTTTGAATACCAAATACCGAGACTACTGTAGGTCCAAGGAAACCAAGGGAGAAATCTTTCGGATGACCATGGGAAGAGATGAGTCTTTAGAAGGTTACAAGGAAAGGTTCCAACTTAGTTATAAACGGGCCAGGTGCACACTTGACCTGGAATCTCTGAAGCTGGTTCTGCTCCGAGGAGTCCCTGAAGACCTTCTAGACACCCTTCACATGGTGGCTGGAGGGGACATCTACCAACTACCTTATGAGGACATAAAGACCGTGTTTAGAAACCATTCTAGGGCGGCCCGGAAGAGAGGTAGGGGGAATCCACTTTCGGCTAGTACCACCTTCTCCAAGCATGAGTTTGCTAATTAGATGGAAGACCTCAAAAGTGAGATGAGACAGACTATTGCCATGCAACTTGATACCTTCCGTATTCAGCAAAAGAAAGAGGAAGCTGAGAGGGATTTGGCCATTTTTTGTCCTAGATGCATGAGGAAGCACCCTAAGAATGAGTGTCCATTGCACTCAGTAGAGGTAAGTTTCGTTTGTGAGGAAGACCACCCCACCAACCAATGCCCTACCTTGCCTGGATTTAAAGCCATGTACCTAGGGACTGAGGCGGCTACTGAACCTCTCTACTTCCTCAACCAAAGGAGGCCACATGGGCCCAGACCTTACCAGCAGGGGATGCAATGGACATCCCAAGCTTATTATAACCCCAACCAATCCACTCATATACCTTCTTGGGGCCCCCCTCCTCATCCTTCCTGGTTTGCACCTCCTACGTGGTCTTATCCATCTCCATACCATACTCAACCTACTTTTCATTCATTTCACTCACATGCCTAACCACAACCTCAGTGGAATGCACCTCAACTGGGGTGGAGGCCTCAATACAACCCTCCTCTCGCCATTT
The DNA here is from genome assembly GCA_000404065.3 of Pinus taeda. Lineage (NCBI taxonomy): Eukaryota > Viridiplantae > Streptophyta > Pinopsida > Pinales > Pinaceae > Pinus > Pinus taeda. The sequence goes on from APFE031083630.1 coordinate 357,688, forward strand.
TTCCTCCACCACCGGCTCAACCACAACCATTACCTCCTGCTCCTCTAAGACAACCCCAGATGCCTACTCAACCGAACCCGAACCCCAACAATAGACAGGCCCAACAGGTAAATACTGGGGAGAGAACATGCCCTACCTATGTTGTGGAGATCTAGGAGATCAACCTGCGATCTGGGAAGGTCCTTCCAGAGCGCCAACCTCCTCCCCTAGAGGAGGAGGAAGAGAAACAAGAAAGTGAACCCAAAGCCATTCCACCCTTTCCTGAGCGACTAAACCCAACCCAGAGGAGACTGAGCTTCTGGGAGAACTCAAGTAGTTGTGTGTGAAAATACCACTTCTCCAGGCCATAAAAGATGTAACGATATACAACAAATTGATTAAGGAGAAGTGTTTCAAGCACCTAGGCAGACGAAAGAGAGATGCCTCAACTATCAATGTCATAGGACAACTATCCGATCTTATGTTGGGGTAAGTAATCTGTCTAAAGTATTTGGACCTTGGGAGTCTTGTAGTGGATGTTCACATCAATGGAACCATCATCCCCCACACCTTGATTGATTTAGGGACTTCCATTAATGTGATGACTAGGGACACCATGCTTAAACTAAACCTTTAGAGTTCCTTAAGGAAGACCTCGACAGTACTGCAGTTGGCAGACCGCTCCACCGTGACTCCCGAAGGGATTTTGGAAGATGTCCTGGTCTTTGTTGACTCTTGGGAGTACCCTGCAGACTTCTTGGTCCTTCAGCCAAAGGTAAAACTCATCGGATATCCCCTCATTTTGAGAAGGCCTTGGCTAGCTACTACGGATGCTTACATCAGCTATCGAGCAGGAAGCATGACCATCAATAATAGACTTATGTCCAAACAGCTGGTCCTATACCCTCCTGCCTAACCTCTGCTAGAACATGACTTACCCCTCTGGTTGGAAGAAGGAGATGAGGATGAGGTCTACTCTGCACCATTATGCTTATTGGAGGCCAACAGGGGAGTTCCTCAAACCGAGGATGATTTGATTGAGAACTTAATCCAAAATCCTCCTCCCTGTGCACTGTCCTTAGAAGAGTTGGTGGAAGATACCCAAGCCAATGCTTTAGTGGACCTCTGTGTGACTGATCCGACCTCTCCCAGAGTTAATAATTTGGAGTTTGGCCCTGAAAGAAATTTAAATATCAGCTCCTCTATCTCTCCCTATCAAGAAAAGGAGCTATGTAGCCTCTTGAACCACCATTTGGAGGCTTTTGCCTAGAACTATAAGGAAATGAAAGGAATCCATCCTTTGGTCTATACCCATCATATTTACATTAAAGGGGACAATAAACCAGTCAGGTAGCCTCAAAGGAGAATGAATCTAGCCCTTAAGAACATCGTTAAAGAAGAACTGCAAAAATTGTTGGATGTAGGATTCATCTACCCCATCTCGGATAGTGAACGGGTTTCCCCTCTGGTGTTGGTACCCAAGAAAAATTAGTGGAGAATCTGTGTAGATTACAGAGAACTGAAAAAAGCCACCAATAAAGACCACTTCCCTTTGCCTTTCATAAATCAAGTGTTGGATGGATTGGCAGGAAAGAAGTTTTTCTCTTTCCTAAATGGGTTCAGCGGGTATAATCAGATCCAAATCAGCTCGGAGGACCAAGATAAGACCACCTTCACTTTTCCATGGGGTACCTTTGCCTATCGAGTCCTTCCCTTTGGGCTATGCAATGCTCTTGCCACTTTCCAGAGAGCTATATTGAGCATCTTTTCCGAGCTAGTTCATGATTCGGTGGAAATCTATATGGATGACTTTACTCCTTATGGGTCTAGCTTCCAAGAAGCCTTGTCCAACCTGGGAAAAGTTTTAAGCAAGTGCATTGAGATGAACCTGTCCCTCAGTCCTGAAAAAATGAATTCCTGATGCCTAAAGGGACCGTGTTAGGTCATACCATTCTCGTCAAGGATTACAGGTGGATCCTAACAAAATTGCTATCATAAAAAAGGTTCCACCTCCTCAGAAGGTAAGAGATGTTCAGAGTTTCCTAGGCTTAGCGGGATATTATAGAAGATTCATTAAAGATTTCAGTAAGCTAGCCTCACCATTGTTTGGCCTCTTAGGAAAAGATGTCGAGTTTAAATGGACTGATGACTGTCAAGGGGCTCTGAATGAGTTGAAAGATAAGTTAGTGTCTGCCCCAATTTTGAGAGGCCCAAACTGGGCCCTACCTTTCCACATCCACACTGATGCCTCGAACAAAGCCATATGGGTAGCCTTAGGACAAGTTGAGGAGAAACTTCCATATGCCATATACTTTGTCAGCAAAAACCTGTCCAAGGCAGAAATGAACTATACTGTAACTAAGAAAGAGTTCTTGGCCGTGGTCCATTCCCTGAACAAGTAATGACACTATATCACTGGCTATCAAATATTTGTACATACTGATCATGCTGCAATTAGATATTTAATGAATAATCCTGATGTAAATGCTCGTATCATTAGATGGTTACTTTTGTTGTAGCAGTTTGATTTGACTATCGTTGAGAAACTGGGTAAAGAAAATGTTGTTGCTGACTTGTTGTCTAGATTGGATTTGCCTACAGGTGAAGAAGGAACAGTGGATGACCAGATGCCAGATGAACATCTGTTTGCTATCTTAGTACTCTCTCCATGGTTTGCTGATATAGAAAACTACTTGGTCTCAGCACAGTTCCCTCCGCATCTATCCTCAAAGGAGAAGAGCAGAATCGTGAGGAAGAGTGCCCCATTCACTTGGATCAGGAGCAACCTATTCAAACTTGGCCCAGATCAGATCTTGAGGCGTTGTGTTAGGAAGGAGGAAGTCTTTGACATCCTCCTAACTTGTCACAATGGACCCTGTGGAGGCCACTTTGCAGCAAAGAGGATTGCTTTCAAAATTCTACAGGCAGGCTACTATTGGCCTACTCTTCATCAAGATGTTAGAAGATACATCAGCCAATGTGACTGATGCCAGAGGATGGGGAAACCAACTCCAAGGGATGAAATTCCTCTCCAACCTCAAGTGACCCTCGAGCCATTTAAGAAGTGGGGCATGGATTTTGTGCGTCCTATCAACCCTCCTTCGAGGTAAAGGTCTTACATCATTGTGTGCACTGACTACCTGACAAAGTGGCTAGAAACAAAGGCAATCAAAGCAGCGACAAAAGAAAAGGTGGCTGAGTTTTTAAGAGAAAACATCTTCTACAAATTTGGCTACCCAAGAGAGTTAGTCACCGATCAAGGAAGCCAGTTCACCTCCAACTTAATTGAAGACTTGCTCGCTCATCACAAGATCAAGCATAAGACTTCCACCCCATATCATCCTCAAGCAAATGAGCAGGTGGAAGTCACTAATAGAGCATTAGAAGGGATTTTGAATAAGGTGGTGAGCAACAACAGAAAGGATTGGGAAAATCGCCTGGTTGAGGCCACTTGGGCCTACAACACCACTTGGAAGACCACAACCAATTTCACACCTTATGAGCTGGTCTACCGGAAGAGAGCTCTGTTGTCAATAGAGTTCGAGTACAACACATTGAGGATGGCAGCTCAGCTGGACCTAGATCTCAGCCATGCTCAACGTGAAAGGTTATTGTAGCTGAGTGGGTTAGATGAACACTGAATGCAGGCCCTCCTCCACTCAGAAGTGGTTCAACTTCAGAGGAAGATATGGCATGACCGACACCTTAATGAAAAAAAATTCCAGCCGGGATATTGGGTGCTGCAGTATGACTCCAGACATAAGGATTTCAAAGGGAAGCTGAGGATAATATGACTAGGACCATATACAGTGGAGAAGTGCAATGACAATGCTTCCATCCTTATCCATACCATTGATGAAGAAGCCATCCCCATGCTCGTCAATGGGCATCGACTGAAGATCTACATAAAACCCATTTCGAGGCAGGAGTTCATTGAAACTGTGGAAAAATCAGTGCTGGTAATAGAGAAGGGTTCTGCTTCTGTTCCTGCCACACCTTGATCATTAAAAAAAAGAAAAAAAAGAAAAAAAGAAAGAAAGAAAAAAAGAATAAAAAGATCCCTGGACAAAAACCTCTCTGAGGCACCCAGGGCAGGCAGCAAGGGTGAAAAACTCATGGAGGCACCCTTGCTGTCTCTCTCTCTCTCAAAAAAAGAAAAAAAAAAAGAAAAAAGAAAAGAGAAAAAGAAAAAGAAGAAAGAAACAAAGAAAAAAGAAAGAAGCAAGTTTAATCCCTAAAGAATTATTGCAGGTTGCAGGAATATAGTGCAGAAAGGAGGCCTCCCAAAACAAGGACAAGGGTCCGTACCAAGTTACCAGGCATCCTCACATACACTCCCTCCATGGAAACTCATTTTTTCAGGATTCAGACACAATCTGGTTGAGGTTCAACCTTCTACAGGAAGTTTCAGGACTTTCTACAGGAAGTTCTGCATTTCTATAGGAAACATCCTGTAGAGCATTTGGGCAGGCCAGAATCGATTCTGGAGAGGGATTTTAAGCTTGAAATCTATTGATGGGGCATGCAACCACTCTTTTCTTCCATCCTCCACTTGTTTCATCTCCTTCTACCACCATTACAACAGTCTAGTTGAGTATTCCCGCGCAGTCATACAAGAGTTCTGTTTCCTCTGATTAAAATCTTTTTTTTCCAAGTGACAAATCAAACATGCAGAGGCTCGCACACTTTACCTCTCAAGGCTCCATCAGGACCCTTCATTCATGAACACAGTCTTGATCGTTTCAGCATGCATCCCAGGAGGAGAAGCGACTACAGGATGTCCTACAGGAATCCTGTAGCAGCTAATCTGACTAGAGCACATATTATGGAGACACCTGCAGCTCAAATCAAATGAAGTCGGTGCATGAAGCATTTACCACTAGAGGGTCGGGTCCTGAAGTCTTGTATCCAGCATCAGCCAATGAAGAAGGAGCTCCAGCGCCCGTGCACGAAACAACAGCAAGCAAATCCAACATTCCACGTTGCAAAGCCTGCAGAACATGTCCACGGCCACACAGGTAAGTGTCTAGCCTTATTTGTCAAATTGCATGAACTATACTCTAAAATTTGCATGACTGTGAAATGGGCGGATTGAAAAAGTTTGGTGGCCAGTCAACTGGCCACCCACAGCCAGTCGGATGGCCTCGTGGGATTCGAATGAGCTCAGTTATGCCAAAGAGACAGGCAGTTGACACGTGGGAAGTGTCTAGTCGGGGAGAATCGACAGTGTGACAGAAATGGCGATGGTGAATGGCAGAAGGAAGGATTTGGCAGTCAGAGACACACCAAAGAATGATGGTTGTAACGTTGGCTAATGAATCGGCCTGGACAACTCACTCCCATGCCATGAATTACGTAGTAATTCAAATTTCTCGGCCGAATAACTCACGGTGAACCGCTGTCATTCACACTTGCAACCATTTTTGCAGCAGAGTACACGTCCTCCTCCTCTGCAGTTTGTTAGCCTGAGCTTCTTGGCCTGTTCCAACATCCTTGCACATCTCAGACTTGTCCAGAAGCACCGTGACGCCCTCCAGAAGCCGGAAAAGCTTTCTATAGGAAGCAGCGCTACATGAAACCTAACATAACAAAGAAACCTAGACTGTCTACGTCGAGGTTCGCAATTATCAGAGAGGTAGGCCCGAACACACCATTCCCATGCATGATATTTCAAAAGGTGGTGAATTTGACGTGCTGGGGTAGGAAAAATTAAAAGCAAGTCTGTCTATGAATCCAAATAGCAGTTCACTTGTGGTTGCATGAAATTTTCTTCATTGGTTTGTGTCCAATATTTTCTCCACGGGTCTTGAGGAAAATTCCTCCTGTAGAGAAGTTGAAACACTGTCAAGGCTAACCGATGGGAGAAAAAATGTGAATTTTACATGATTATGTGTATGCTGGAAATTTAGCTCTGCACTCTATTTAGGGAAACCCGAGTCATCCTTCTGTACATGGGCAGTCGAGTTTTAAAACTTGGGAATTGATACGAAGTGTCCTGGAGATGCTGTTTTCAATGTTATGAGGAGGAAACACACATAGAATTCCCTTTCTACTCAAAACGCAAGCCAAAACAGAGTATTTTTCACCATGCCAGGAGGGTTTATCAGAAAGGAACCCTCGGATTCCAAGAAACTGTGAGAAACTCCTGAGGTGGTAGACTTATTTTCCCGTGCAAACTGGATGACCTTCTGTGACAAAATTCAAGGTCACGATGATGAAATAACAGAGGAATTCCTAAGGTCCCTGAAGCCTAAATCGAAGACACTAGCCACTGTAAACTTCAGAGGGTTGATCCTAAAGCTCACCCCACAACTCATTAGCAGAGTCACTGATCTACCAATGGGGGTACCCTAGGATAAAGAGGAGAGGAAATTGGGCCAAAAGGCTAAAATGGAATTCTTCTTACCAGAGGAACAATTTTTAGAGGATAAGAATGGGGTCCAGAGAACCAGCCTACAGCCATTTTGGAGCGAATCCAACCTTCAAATTATGAAATATATTACCTGTGAGGGGTGGTTCAATATCGTATGTGGTTATCACTTCCGTTTGCTAACTGAACTCAGGCACAAAATGGATTTTCCCATAGAACAGAAGTTGAGCATCCCCTACTTCCTCTTGCAATCCTTGATTGAGTGTGCCACAAAGCAGAGGGAGGGGACACCAAACCAGCTGGCGCATCATGGGCTTATCAAGCTCCTAGTAGAAGATGCACTCCATACCTACATTGTCTCTCTCTCCTGGGAGATTTTTCGCAATATGTCTAAGGATGATGACATCCAAATTTTTTCCGACGAACTCACTTCCCCCAATAGTGAGGAGAAGGAGCACATTGAGGTAGAAAAGAAAGCCAAGGGTCAGGAAACCCTAGGCAAACCACCAAAGCAAGGACAGAAAGAGAAACAAGAGAAAGGCCAAGCTGCTGAGGCCAAAACGGTGGGTGGAAAAATGACACAAACACCCAGGGACAAGAGATTGCAGAGCAGGGCAGAAAGGACTGAAAAAGTCCAAGCAATTGAAGGCACACCTAAGGTAGCCACAACCAAGCTAAAGGCGAAGGCACCCCCAGCCAATCAGGCCAAAACAGTGCCAAATGGTTCTATAGGAAGCCAGAAGGCCATTTCTACAGGAAGTCCAAAAACTGCTTCTACAGGAAGCCAGAAACTAGTCAGCACAGGACTTTCTATAGGAAGTCTGAAAAAAGGGCAAGGGAAGGAAGAATCTTCTGAGATTCTAGCTAGGGAGGCAGCAACTGTGCTGACCGCCCTCAGCACATCTACAAAGTAGAAAGAAAAGTGGAAGAGGGAGCCTTCCATGTATTGTAAGGCGAGAAGAAGCACGAGGATTAAAACTGGTAGACCAAAGGAGAAACAGTCCAAAGGACCAATTACAGTTGAAGACACCCCATCCAAATAGAAGACATCCATCACATATGAGCGGGGAAGCCCAAAGACATCCACATGGAAAGAAAGGATGGAAAAATTGAACTCGGAGGCCTCTCTACAGGATGCCAAGGCTGCTCTACAGGAAACATTGGCTAGGCTAAAGGAGACCGAAAAGATGGAGGAAAAAATAGCCAAGTCATCACTGGATGAAGAGAAGGTTGACGCCATTATGGAACCAAGCCCCCAACCCAGCTTGGGCTCTTATTATAAATTCTTAGAGGCCGGGAAAATCATTTCTCAAAAATTCACAGTGCCACTTTTCCTAGTACTAGAGGAAGAAAGAGTAAGGACCCACACTTGGATGAAGATCGCTAGATCCAAGGGGGTGGCAGATATAGGTCCTCTGGAGGAAAAGCTCAAGGAGACCCAAAGAGAATTGGCAAGGGTACGACATGTGGAGAGCTACCAACAGGCCAAGCTATGAGAAGAGAATGACCTGCTTAGACAGCAACTACAGTTACAAGGACAGGGGAAAGAAGACATGCCTCACCTCTTGGGAGAACAACAACAACAGGAGGAGGCCACAACAGCCAAAGACACCACAAAAGAGCCTCAGAGAAAATAAGGAATGCAAGCTGAACTGGAGGCACTAAACTGACAACTACAGGAAAGAGAACTGCAAGCAGGCCTAGAGATATAGTCTCTAAATAATAGATACAAGAGAAGGAGGCCCAACTGGCCTACATGGCTAGTTGGGCAATGGAAGCTCTGCAATGTAGGTAGCTGACCAAATCCTACGCCCTATACCTCAGGGATCAGTGCCTGCAATTTCATATTAACACTTTGGCACAGAAGGGTATCACTCAAATCCAAAACCCCCAACAATTCATGGCTTTATGTAACAACAGTTCGTCAGAAGACAAGGCCAAGCTATCAGAGTTCTACCTTCATAATTTGGCCCTTCCCAACATGACCTCGTGGGACCCCAACACAGCAGTAGGGGACATTCAGCTTATGGCCATGACCTCATGGCTAAACCATGAAGAAAAGAGAGCAGCAGAGGTCAAAAATGTCATGGATCGGGAACTACAGGAACCACTGCTGATTAGAGCAGAGCCAGGGGACCCCTCAGCATTGATATCCGCCCACCAGCACCTAGCAACCAACTCTCAGGCCCTGTTAGAGTACATGGATTGTCAGGCTCATGCCATAGCACATTTTGAGGACATGGAGCAACTATTGGGGACAACTGTGTTCATGCTTGCACCCGTAGGTGGAACACATTGTCCCACAACCTCAAAATCAGGGAATACCACACCCTAACTAGAATGAGGGAGGCCTTGGCACGAGTGCCTCTCTACAAAAAGTCTATGCAGAATCTTCAGGCCAGCTGGATAGGCCTCAAGTTATGTCCACCTTTGCTTTTGGGGTTGCTAGAAGGAGGCGCAGAAGAGAAGAACATAAGCAGTGGGAAGAGGTGGAAAAGAAAGCCGGGTTCCATGAAAGTGAAGAAGATATTACTTCAGAAGCCTGGGATGTGAGGGAGGTGATCAAAGCAATTAAGGACGAGGAGCTGGACTAGTTGCTCAGAGGATGAGCAACCCATTTAGCAGGGGGGTGACGATGAGCCCCAAATTGGGTAACTTATTGGGCTTATTTTGCCTAATTGTCCTTGTTCAATCCTCCATTTTTCATAGATTATGCATTTTTTTTATTATGTTTATGTCATTTGAATGAATAAGGGTGGACAATCTACTTAGGAGGCTAATACGTGGTTATTTCAGGTTTTTTGGACAAATTTTGGAGCAAAACCAAGCAATCATGGGCTAGGTGACAGCCAAGCTTGAGGTGAGGATTCGTAGGGGGGTTTCCTCTGACATTAAATGGCCCTTGCTCGAGATCTCCACCCTCAACTCTGAGCTCATAGACCACCAAAACATATCTTAAAGGCAGCTAAGCAGATTTTGGAAAAGGGACTGTCTACTAGCAGTTGGGACAGCCGAGTCCCTTGGATTTAGGACGCCTTCTAGGCCCCTCGTCATGTATAAATAAGAAGGCCTCAACCTTCGTAGTTTACTTTTGAAACCATTGCATTTTTTTGCATTATAGTGCTGTCGCTTTCAGCTCGTTTTCTTGTAGCCCTTGTGGCATAACTTTCGGTTGATGCCTATTTTTTGATAATAACAAGTAGTCCTATTTTTTATCAGCTCTGAGTTCTTTATAGGAGCCGTAGCTCTTAGGGTTGGGCCCAACCTGAGAGCCAAGGCCTCCTTTATGTATTGTTATTTTTCCTTTATGCATCATTGTTTCTCCTTTATGCATTTGCAAACTTATTTCTGTTAGGTAGATTAAATTGTGTTGATTAACTAGGTCACTGTTTATGGTTAGAAAGGCTTCTGATGTTTAGATTAGGTTGGTAGGATATCAACAGGGAAAAAGCTCCAGAAAAAGGCCAACAAGCACCTTTGGTTTCACCTCTCCCTCATAGGATCAGGGGCTGGGATCAAAGTAACCTTGTTGTCCCAAACCAAAACACTATTTTTGCTTTGCCATGCAATCACTAGTGTACGGGTTTCTTTTGCAGAAGTTGGTTACATGTTCAGATCTTTGAAATGTTTCATTACATAGTTAATATATATGGTTCCCTTGCAAATAAAGCTACTGTTCATTCACTTTACTATTAGCTAGATCAGATTAGGTTGGTATAACTAGGAATTTGATTACTTGCAAGTCTTTATTGGTTTAGTTGGAAATACACAGTGTAGAGAACCTCTACCACTTCTTCATCCACCCAAACTTCATCAAAACCATCTGTTCCATCTCCTAACTGGGTTTCTCGTCTCATGTTTGTCATCTTGCCCACGTAACCCTACCTTTTTGTGCAACCATTGTTTCAACCTTCTTTGAGCCAATTCAGCTATCTACACCTTCTCATAACTCCATCCACCAGTCCTTGGGCCACTTCAGACCCCTATCCTACCTCCATACCCATTCCCTCATCTTTCCTCACTCGTCCATCCTCCAAAATCCTATTTCCAAACATCTTGTAGAAATTTCTAAACATCCTGTAGAAATTCCTGAACATCCTATAGAACCCCCGCAGACTTCCTGTAGAAGCTCACAAATGAGGTTTCTTGATAGCCAAACTTTGTGAAACTCTATGGAAGGGTGTTAGGGACTCCTGAGGCCCTCTCTGAACCTTCCTGACCTCTTCCAATCATTTATCCTCATTGATCCACCTCTGCACAGTCAAGAGCAGTGAAAGCCTATGCATGATAAATCTGACAACTTATTCAAAAATACAAAAAGATGTTTTCTTCAGATAGAGATAGTCTAGACACATGTATTTTACCTTATTAGAAGTACTGACATCTCTTTCAGTAGCTTGCATTCTCTTCTTTGCATCAGTAGGACTAGCTGGTAGAATTAGGGTTTGCTAGGGTTTGCACTTTCCTTCAGTTTCTCAATTTCTTTTCGCAAGCAGATTAGCTTCCTTCAAGACTAGCTTCCATTCATTAGTTAACAAGCTTCTTCTCAAAGCTCATAGAAGTTGAGTTGAGCCCCTAGCAGACTTGTGCCAGCTGACCAAGTGACAGCTGCGGCAAGAGATATTACTTGTGCATACAACACCGTTGCTTCCAAGTTTGTTACGAACTACCGTGTTGATAGAAGTAAAGAAGGGAGTCCTAGGAGTTGCAGCATTATTACTGCAATACTGGAGCTCACCAACTATGTATCATTTATAGATGAATTCTCAAGGAATACATGGATATATTTTCTTAAGAAGAAATCTGAAGCGTTTGACAGGTTTAAAGAATTTAAGGTTCTCGTGGAAAATCAGACATAGAAGAAGATAAAGGTGTTGAGGACAGATAATGGTGGAGAGTTTTGTAGCAAGGAATTTGAAGAATTCTGTAAGAAGTGTGGTATAGCATGACAGAAGAATACTCCATATACACCTCAACAAAATGGAGTTGCAAAAAGAATGAATAAGACGTTGACGGAAAGGACAAGAAGCATGCTCAGTGGTGCCGGGTTAGGATAGGAATTCTAGGCAGAGGCGGTGGACACTGCATGTTACCTGGTCAACAGGTCACCTTCAACAGCATTAGAGTATAAGACTCCACAAGAGATATGGATTGGTAAGAAACCCTCTCTTTGACATCTGAGAGTATTCAGATGTGATGCATATGTACATGTTCCAAAGGAGAAAAGAACCAAGTTGGATAGTAAATCTGAAAAGTGCATCTTTATTGGGTATAAGGATAGTTTAAAGGGTTATAAGCTTTGGAACCCAGTCACACGAAAGGTTGTGTATAGCTGAGATGTGGTGTTCAGAGAGGTAAAAGATGTTATTAAACATGAAGTCCAACCAAAGAAACCCGAGAAGATAGAGTTTGAGCTAAAGGAGGAAGAATCAGACTCTACAGTAGAGGAGGAGTTAGAAGATGAAGAGCCACAAACTTCGGGTGTAAGAAGATCAGTTCGAGAAAGAAGGCAGTCAGAAAGGTATAGTCCATCTGTTTTCTGTTCAAATTTTGCTTTATCTATTATTGATGATGATCCCAGAACTGTGAAAGAAGTAGTAGATGGTAGTAGATTTAGAGGATGGAAAACTCTAGAAAGAGGCCATGGTTGATGGAATGGCATATTTGCACAAAAATGAGGCTTGGGATCTGGTGGAGTTGCTGGTTGGAAGGAAACCCATTGGCAGCAAATGGGTGTTCAAGAAGAAAACAAATGCAGAAGGAAAGGTGGAGAAATACAAAGCTCGGTTGGTAGCAAAAGGTTATTCCGAAGTGTCGGGAATTGATTTTGGTGATATTTTTTTCTCCTATTACCAAGGTAACTTCTATTAGGTTACTTTTATCTATTGTTGCTTCTTTTGATTTTGAGGTAGAACAGATGGATGTTAAGACAACATTTTCTCATGGGGATCTAGAAGAAGAGATCTACATGAAGCAACATGAAGGCTTTGTGGTGAAGGGTAAGAAAGAACTGATATGCAAGTTAAAGAAGTCTTTGTATGGGTTAAAACAATCACCAGGGATGTGGTATCAGAAATCTGATACATTTATATGGGGACTTGGCTTCACTAGAAGCAAAGCAGATCACTGTGTGTATTTTAAATTAATTGGTGACTGTGTTATTTATTTGGTCTTGTATGTGGATGGTATGTTGCTGGTTGGAAATGACAAAGAAATTATCTAGGATTTGAAGACTCAATTGTCCTCCAAATTCGACATGAAAGATATTGGTGCTGCAAATTATATTTTGGGCATGGAAATTAAAAGAGATCGGGCAAAGAGGAAGCTTTGGTTAAACCAGAGGAAGTATGTGGAGACAATACTGTATAGGTTTAATATGCAGGAT
>APFE031083630.1:380450-395529 GCA_000404065.3 Pinus taeda
AGTACATACAAAAGGTGTTGAAAATATTTAACATGCACAATGCAAAACCAGTTAGTACACCTTTTGCTAGCAATTTCAAACTTAGTAAGGAAATGTGCCCAAAGACCCAAGAAGACGTGGATTATATGTCTAAAGTTCCATATGCATCAGCAGTTGGAAGCTTAATGTATGCAATGGTCTGTACAAGGCCTGATATTGCACATGCAGTGGGAGTTGTAAGCAGGTACATGAACAATCCAGGAAAGGAACATTGGATGGCAGTGAAATGGATTCTCAGATATTTGAAAGGTACCACAGATCAAGCATTATGCTTTGGTGGTTCAAACATTTCTCTACAGGGATATGTTGATGCAGATATGGCAGGTGACAGAGATAACAGGAGGAGCACTACAGGATATGTATTCATTGTTGGTGGAACAGCTGTCAGTTGGGTTTCAAAAATCCAAAGTGTTGTTGCACTTTCAACAACAGAAGCAGAGTATGTTGCTGCTACAGAGGCTAGTAAAGAAATGATTTGGTTACAAAGGTTTATGGGTGAATTGGGTAAGGAGCATGATATGGGCACGTTATACAATGATATTCAAAGTGCCATTCATCTTGCAAAGAACTCAGCATTTCATTATAGGATGAAACATATACATATCAAGTACCATTTCATACGATCATTGTTGGAGGATGGAGAGTTGAAGCTGGAAAAGATACACACTAGCCAGAACCCTGCAGATATGCTAACAAAAGTTGTAACCAGGGAGAAACTGAGAATATGCTCAGTTTCATTTGGTCTTCAAGGATGACGATGAAGATGAGAAACAGCCAGGTCCAAAGAGGAGTCATTTTCCAGCAAATGGAGCAGCGATGGAGTTGCTACAATCAGTCTCCAAGTGGGAGATTTTTGGGTGTGGAGCCTGATTTTCTTTTATATTCAAAAGTACCACCACATTAGACCCCAGTTCAAAATCGGGGCGGCAACGCTGCCCGTAAAATATTCGCTGCAGGGGGGGTCTAGGGGGGGGCAGCTGCGACCTTTGGGAGCCCCCCCCTGGCGGGGGGTTTCGGGGGCAGCGCCCCCGAAGCTAAAAACAGATGTAAAATTGCCTTGTAAAAATATAATAATTTCTAGTCAATCTGGGTTGTTCATTAGGCAAATGATCTGACGGTAGAACTTATGTTTAGTTTATGGTTTTTTGCCCTAGAAGGCAACCCCTCTCTTTGTATGAGGGCATTGTATTTGAGGCTGTGAGATAGATGTGTATTCTGTGTGTGAGAGAGAAATAGAGAGGTGAGACTGTGAGAGAAGACAAAGGATATTAAAGTGGATTTGTTGTAGGTTGTGTCTCTTCATTTTGCTGGATAATAGAAAGGAAGGACTGGTTTTTCGAGGTGGACGTAGCCCAAACTGGGTGAACCACGTATATCTGTGTCTCTCTTGTTTTGTGCATTTTCTGTGTTTATATTTCTGCAATATTTTATGTGTTCCATTGCTCCATAATATATATAATATTCTAACACTGGGGTCTCTTGCCATATGAGCAGTGACAACAAACAATACCTTCACTTCTACTTGTGTATATAGCACAATCACCTCCAACTTTGTATGAACCCCGGGTAGATAAGTAAATCTTGTTGCCCTGGGAGTTGCAGCATTCTTGTTGCCATACCTAGGCTCATCAATTTTTGGCGTCGTTTTCAGGGAGGTGTCAGAGTAGGAGTGATTACTACTCCTCCTTCTATTTCTAGTCTCTAACTTTCCTTTCTTCTACTTCTAGTCTTCAATTTTCATCCATTAGTTTATTTCTGCAAAATTAATCTAGTTTCTTTCTTTCATTTGTCATTTATCTACTTTCCTTTCCATTCTACAAGTAGAATTTCAATTCAGTAAGCAGTTTTCTTTCTGTCAGTAGTCTTTCATTCAACAATTTCATTCTACAAGTAGATTCCATTTTGTTAGTAGTTTTTCATTTAATTAGCAATTTCCTTTCTGCATAGTACTTTCCAACTTGAAAGAAAATTTTACAAAAAAACCAAAAACATCTCCTTTCATGCCTCATAGGAATAGGGATAATTTAGGAAAATTATTTCCAAATACCCCCATTACATCCAACAGTCAACCTTCTCTCTTCTTCAGTGACTGTGAATTGGAAGAACCTTTAGGTGAGAAACCTGACATATTTGAAGAACCTATAGGAGAAGAAGAAGAGGAAGAACCCATTCCTATTGAACCAATGGCTGAAAACCAAGATGACAAAAGAAATAGAGAGAGAATTGAGAGTGCCTTCCCCATATGGAAACCAATGGGGACACTAAAATGAAGAATATAAGCTCTCTGCTCTACCTCATTTCCATGGCTTGACCACAGAAGACCCTAACAATTTCATGTTTGAGTTTTCCATTATATGCCAAACCTATGACTATACAGAGGATGAGCAAAAGTTAAACATGTTTCCATCTACCCTCAAGGATGCAGCATTGCGCTGGTTGATGGGTTTACTTGGAGATAACATCATAACTTGGGCTCAGATGTAACGGGCCTTTAACAACAAATATAAGGACTACTGTAGGTCAAAAGAAACTAAAGAAGAGATTTTTAGGATGACCATAGGCTAGGATGAATCCTTAGAAAGCTATGAAGAAAGATTCCAACTCAGTTACAAAAGGGCTAGGTGCACGCTTGACCCTGAGTCACTGAAGTTGGTCCTGCTTACAGGAGTAAGGGAGGATATCCTAGATACCTTGAATTTGTTAGCAGGAGCAGATATCTACCAACTACCCTATGAGGATATCAAGATTTTCTTTAGAAACCATTCTAGGGAAACCAGGAAAAAGGGTAGTAGTAGTCAACCTATGGCCAGTACATCATCTTCCAACTCATCCATCAAGGGTGAAATTGGAAATATGCTGGAGGAATTCAAAAGTGAGATGCTACAAACCCTTGCCATGCAATTGGATTCCATGAATATCAAAAGGAAGCAATAGGAAGCAGAGAGAGTATTTTCCATCTTTTGTCCTAGATGCACCAGGAGGCATCCTAGGAATGAATGCTGATTGAACTATATTGAGATTTGCTCAGTCTGTGAAGAAAACCACTCCACAGACAAGTTCCCTTCTTTACCTAAACTCAAATTTGTTTATGAACGAGATGAAGGGGTCACTGAGCATCTTTTCTACATCAACCAAAGGAGACCTCCTGGGCCTAGACCATACCAGCAAGGTATGCAAGGATCAACCCATACATATTACAGACACAACCAAACCACAACTATACCTTCTTGGTGACCCCTTGCTCAACCTTCCTGGTCTACACCCAATCCTTGGTCCTATGCACCTTAGTATCATTCCCAGCCATCCAACCAGTCATTTCAACCTTACATTTAGCCACAACACCAACGGAATACCCCACCCCAGGGGTGGAGGCCCCAAGTCAATAATGTTCCAGCCCTATTGCCTCCACCACCTACCCAACCACAAATCCTGCACTCCACTCCACCTAGGAAACCCCAAATGCCTGCCCAGCCTAAACCAAACACAAACAATAGGTAGGCTCAACAAGCATATGGTGGAGAGACATCATACCTAGCTTATGTTGTAGAAATCCAGGAGATCAACCTAAGATCTGGGAGAATTCTCCCAGATAACCAACCTCTCTCTCCACATAGGGAGGTTGAGGAAGAAAGAGAGGAAAGCAACCTTAAAGCAAATCTACCATTTCCTGAAATATTATCCCAACCACTCCATCCTACCCTAGAAGAAACTGAACTTCTGGGAGAATTGAAAAACCTATGTGTAAAGATCCCCTTCTCCAGGCAATCAAAGATGTTCCTATTTACAATAAATTGATTAAGGAGAAGTGATTTAAGCATCTAGGAACAAGAAAAAGGGATGCCCCTACCATTAATGTCATTGGGCAGTTATCTGACTTAATGTTAGGGCAGGTAATATGTCCAAAATACTTAGACCCTAGAAGCCCTGAAGTTAATGTGCACATCAATGGCACCATTGTCCCACACACTCTAATTGACCTTGGGGTTTCCATTAATGTGATGACCAAGGAGACCATGCTCAAGCTTAACCTCCAAGGGTCATTAAGGAAGACCAAAATAGTTCTACAACTTGCAGACCGTTCCACAGTCACCCCTGAGGGAATTGTGGAGGATGAGATGGTCTCCACTGATTCCTGGGAGTACCCTACAGATTTCCTAGTTCTCCAGCCTAAGGCTAAGCTTATTGGTTACCCTCTCATCCTTGGGAGGCCATGGTTGGCCATAGCTGATGCTTACATTAGCTGCAGAGCTGGGAACATGACCATCAAGAATGGGCATATGTCCAAATAGTTAGTATTATACCCTCCTGCTCAACCCTCCCTAGAACATGATTTACCTTTATGGTTGGAGGAGGAGGAAGAAGATGAGCTTTATTATGCCTAACTTTATGTTATGGAAGCAATCATAGGAGGAGGACAACAAGAAGAGGATGACTTAATTGAACACCTGCTCCAAAGTCCAACTCCTAGTTCATTACCCTTAGAAGAAGAAGTAAAGGAAACACCGAACAATCATCAAATTGACTATGCCTGGCCCAGAGAAAACCTTGAAGATTAATCCATCTCTTCATACTTTAGAAGAGGAACAACTATGCAAATTGTTGAAAGAGAACCTGGAAGCCTTTGCTTGGAGCTATTAGGAAATGAAGGGAGTACACCCCTCGGTGTGTACTCACCACATATACATCAAGGAAGGTTGCAAGCTAGTCAGGCAACCACAAAGGAGAATGAATCCAGCCCTTAAAGTCATCGTTAAAGAAGAACTGCAAAAACTATTAGATGCAGGGTTCATTTACCATATCTCTGACAGTGAGTGGGTCTCTCCTTTAGTGTTAGTTCCCAAGAAGAATGGTAAGTGGAGGATTTGTGTCGATTATAGGGAGTTGAACAAAGCCACAAAGAAGGGTCATTTTCCCCAACCCTTCATTGACCGAGATCTAGATGGCTTGGCAGGGAAGAAGTTATTTTCTTTCCTAGATGGATTCAGTGGGTACAACCTATTATCACCTAGATTGACCTCAGGCTGAAGGGAGGCAATGCCAGGGTAACCACAAACCAAGCTTAGCCAAGTAGCTAGCCCTACTAGGTTGGGAGAGGGCTCTCTCCGTGCAAATCTCAGTCAAGATAATTGGATCAGGGAAAGGATTTTAGGCTAGGTATAGTAGCTTGAAATTTTTGATCTGATTTTGTAAAGGTTTTGCTAGATCAAGAGGAGCTGGGGAATTAGGTCTGGGAAATTAGGTCAGAAATGCAGGGTGTTCTATGGGGCAAGGTAGGCATAGGCTTTATCACTCTAGGGCTTGATGAGGTGAGATGTTTAAGATTGGTGAGAAGCTAAGAAGGGCATGTGACAATCATGGATCCTTCCTGGACTGCTAAAAACATGAATTGGTGAATGATTTCCCAAGGCAGAGCACTGATACAATGGATTCTACCTATCAAACTTGAAAACATTCAACTAGCAGCAATGAAATGATTGATGGCATATATAAAAAAATATAAACATAAAATCATAGAAGAAGAAATTGTACTAAAACTCCATACCATAGGGATCCCATAAAAATAGGTACAATTCTTATTAATTTCCTGCAAAATTGCTTACAAAGGTGTACAATAAAGCTCTGAGCAATCCAACTGAGTCCAACCAACAAAATGACTGAGAAACTACATGATATAGGCCTCAAAACAACTAATCCTAGCCTTAGGGGTCAAATCCATGAGAGGAGGAGAAGTTGCAAAAAAGACTGAACTGATAGCTAAAGACTAGGGTGGTCAAACTGACTCATTCTTAATATGAAGCAAACTGATTCATTACATGCCACTTAGGCCTTTCATCTGATGTATCTACCCTAGGTAACAAAAAAACACTTTAATTACATCATAATTATGAATTACATCAGTGAAAACATCAAAATACCACGACTAAAAAATATTTTCTGAGAGAAACAGTGAAAAAATTGGTTGTCTGTCAAGTGCGCAGCGCCAGTGTGAAACACACAGCGCCTGAAGGAAGTGCGCAGCACCATATTAAAACCCACGTTTGACTACCTTCCCAATGTCTAAATTGAGACTAGGATAGCTTTTTGGAAAGCTTATCCTGTCTAGTTTCCAGATCTATCTTTATTTTTCAAAATTAACTTTATTTGACCCTCCAAAAATAGATTCTCCCAAGACTGGGCAAACGCACAACGCCTAGTCCAAAAATGAGGCAGAAATGTGATTTTTTGCTAGTTTTTTTCCTTTTCCACCAACCAATTTTTCCTTCCAAGGCTGGAAACATGGTTTTCCTAATTGTATTGGGCCTTGTAAATCTAATGGTGGTGGCCATTCCTCCAAAAATTGCCTCCAAAAAGTGTGCAACGCCTAGGGCGCTGTGCATTTGACGAAGTTGCCGATATAAAATTGCTTGAAGATAACAGGAAATGCCCAAAGCAGAAAATGGGTTCAGGGCCTTCAAAAATGGTTGACATAGCTAATGATAAAGGTGCCTAAGAATGGAGAGAAGCCTCCACCAATAGGTTAAGCTTGTCCTTCTCCTTCTGATGAGTTAAGGCCTCAATTTTTGCCTAAGCCCTTTTGAGCTTGGCTCTAGCAATTTTGTTTCTCATGGCATATTATTTGGCCATTCTTCTTTGGATCTCTATATCTCTATTAGCCTTAGCTAATAGGTCGTCAAGATGAGTGTTAGCCCTCTCAAGCCAATATTCCTGGTTCTCATTCATCATTATGCCAAATTGTTCATTTAAGGTGACTTGGTTGGAAAGTTGAGCTTCTTTTTCTCTTTCAAGCTCCAAAGCTCATTTTAGGCCTCTAGTCCTAGGCCTCATCCTAGGTATTTCTTCCTCCATGGGCTCACCATAGTCACCATAGGCTTCCGCAAGTTGAAATTTAATCTTTTCAGCTTCCCTTTTAGCTTTGATGAGCTAAACTTCCATAAGCTCATGCTTGGTCTCCATTTGCCTATTTTCTTTGTAGATTTACCTGCAACTCACCTATCAATGCTTCTTACTCTTTGAAGATCATTCTGGTGTTTTCCTTTTCATCTTCCTCATCTAAGTCCACTAGGTCAAAATCTTGCTCAGTTTCATGGGGGTCTTCTTCCTCTTCTTGCATTTTTGTTTCAACCATTTTTTCCTTTCCTTTCTGTACCTACTTTGTTGATGAAGAGAGCAAGGCCCCTCCCACAATATCTGTGGCAAACACTTGCCTATTTCCTCTCTGATAAGTGTGCACCATAGTACGTAAATTAGCCTTTCCGATCTTACTACTTTGACCCTGATCACTTTGTTCTTTGTCATTGTCCTCTTTCCTGTCAGATGAAAGAATAGGTCCATGGAATGGTGATAATGGGGGTGATGGTGGATGAGATGATGATGGAATGTCTTGAGTGGAAACTTTACTGAAAATGGGATTAGCTATAAATGTACTCCATGCAATTTTAAGTTCTTTAAGGTGATAAAGAACTATGATATTTATAAGGGTGTTAGAGTCGGTCTAGTTATCCCTCCGTCAAAGATCAAAGCTCTTTTTTGCATTTCATGTTTAGGTGTCCCATCAGTTTCGATCAGTTGCATTTCGTTAGGCATGTCATAACTCTGACGGAATGGTTTGTGTCACTCATTCCCCTCGTGCTTGGCACTGCTGGTTCAGGTCTATTCATAAAAACAAGTCTTGAAAGGTCATTTACGGTCATGTTTCAAATTTCTAGGTCATGACAATAGTTCTCAGTCATTAGGTCTAGGGTTGAGTCAATCTTGTTTTGCAAAGTCTAAGAAGACCAACAGGCCAGAGGGATGTCCTCGATAGGTGGTTACCTCAATAATTTTTATCATTATACAGATAAATTAGGACTTCTCTTCAAAACTCTGTTTTGAAGATAAGTCGTCATCTCATTTTTGTAATAAATTTTCAAAAATTTCAGTTCTTAAATTGTCCAGGCGCAGCCTTGGTCTCCTTTGCCAGATCATATCACAACTATCCCTGCAAAAAATTGTCAAAAAAAATCATTATTTCAACCAAATTTAAGGAGGAAACCAAAAGGTCAGAAGTATATCAATCCTGAAAAAGTGTCAACGACAAAACATTACAAAATGGGTTATGGACCAAGCAAAAATCAAAAGGGAGTCTTTATAAAGATATTTCAATACATTTTCAACTCATTGTACATGCCAAGAGTGAAGAAGATCGTTCTAAGGCGAAATTGTGAGTTTGAGTGGAAGTTAGAGTAGTTTCCAGGCGCGCGACGCACCGGGCTAGGCGCGCGATGCAACGGGCTAGACGCGCAATGCATTGGCTACGCGCGGTGCACTGGGCACAAAGCCACAGTGTAAAAATACAAGCGCGCAGCGCATCAGGAGCGCGCGGCGCACTGGGTTTGGAGCCCGAAACTTGTTTAGAAAAGCATCAAATCGCCTCCTCTCCACACAAATTTGCAGGTAGGCTCATATCCATTACCTTTGCTTGGTTTTTAAAGGTTAATGCAATGGGTTCATGGCATGTTTGCCTTAGAAATCCAAGTTGGAAAACCCTCCTTTGTCAATGAAAAAATGATGTAGGGTTTGAGTGTAAAAATTGTTGTAGGGTTTGAAAACAGAGTGTAACCAAGGTTGTGATTTTTCCCCATTTCCCTTTGTTTTTCATTCCCAAATTCACCATTATTCTTCCCCATTAATTCCCTTATTAATCCTACACTACAATTCCTCAAATCCTAGTCCCTCACCTCTATTAACAAAAACACATTGTCCCTACCTAACATCCCAAAAGCACCAAATCCTCATTCTTCATCTCATTCAAGCCAACACAGATTTTGCAACATCATGGAGGCGGACATCGATACATTATATGACCAAGACAGAGATTGCACCACTGAACTGCATACACCAGGAGGACACTGAAGCGTCGTGAAACACCTGATCCACTCCAGATTTTGGCCGAGGCTTCATTGGCTGGGCACAATACATGATGGAGGGTCTTCACTCCGAATTTGAGCAAATTCGGAGAAATTTTTGTCATTTTGAAATTTTGTCCTAAAAACAGGTTTTTTGGCTCAACGCGTAGCGCTTCGACGCGCGCGCTTAATATTTGGACACTTGTTGGAGGAAAACTCTACATTTTTGCATTTTTCATGATGAATTATACATGCTCAGCTATTTCTAAATCTTTTCATTAAGTTCTGGGTGACCAAAAGGCTCAAAAACACCATGAAAATCACCTTTCTGCCACCTTTTGCAACAGCAGGAATTACTTCCGGGAGAATGACATTTTGAGGCGGCAAATGAGCTCCACATTGCGAAATTCCACTTGGGTTGGATAGCAGACATCCAGGGATTTCCAACCAGCTATTGTGAGCTTGATTTGGATGTCAAGAAGTGCCCCAAAAACAGGTTGAAAGGCGCGTGGTGCATAGGGCTCAGGCGCGCGGCGCACAGGACTTTTTGGCCAAATTTCATCTTCCAGCTCAGGAAATGCAGCCAGTTTGACCAGTTTTGACTTATGATGTGATTTTTCACTCCTCTTGATGTAATTAATGAAACATGATGATATTTTGACACTTAGTTACTTGTTCTAGAAGATTCATTCACCAAAAAGTGAAAATTTAATGAATGAATTGGTTTCCTACCTTATAGAGGCAAGTTGTTCTGACTGCCTAGATTGTAGTGCTTTGTTTAGAGTTGGTTGAAACAAATCCTAGGATGATGAGCTCGACCCCTAGAGGAAAGGGAATGGGTTGGCTTGCCTATATTATGTATTTTCTTAGTCATTTTCAGGGTTGGACTCTTGGGAAAAGCTTGACACTCTATTGTACATATTTTATCTGCATTTTTGGCAACGGAAAGACCAGGGTTTTGCAGCACTATTTGGGATTCATGTGGCTTTATGTGTTGATGGTGTGCTTCTTTAAATATTTGTAAGTTGTTTATGTGTATCACTTTCATTCTCTTATCTTCTGCAATTGAACAAATGAAGTGTTAAGGTAGAATCCATAATCTACTATGCTCTGCCTTTAAGTTTGTTTGATTTTCCATGTTTTCATCTGTTTATGGAGAGTCCTTGAAAGTTTCTTGCTCTCCTTAACCTCTCACCAGTCAGATCTATCCATTCATTCTCTTTAAAAGCATGAAGACAATCACCTACCTTGCCCCAAGTAGACCTCTGCAAAAACTTTGCCTCATCCCCGCACCCAAAATTTCCTTTCCCTTGAATTCAACAAAACTTCAAAAAATCAATTTCAAACTCTTTGTACTTCATACCTAGCCTAAAATTAGTTATCAATTTAGTCATTTCGACCTCATTGATTACCTTTTGCCGAGATTGACCCGGAGAGAGCCCTCTCCTGTCCTTGTAGGGCTAGCTACGAGGCTGAGCGTGGTTTGATGTAGCCTTGAGTTTTACCTTATTCAGCCTAAGGTAGATTTGAGCGTAACATGTGGTAACATACTGGGGAAGAACTGGTTTGCTTGTTAGTGTTATTTGATTTATAGCTACAGACGGAGTCTGAAGTCACGCCAGGTAGCCTTCGAACTGCACATTGCTCTGCGAGTGCATAGTAGATAAACGCTGCTTCAGTTGATCTCCAGTGTAGCTTGTAATTGTAACACTTAACTTATAAATTTCCCTGGTACATGTATCAATTTCAGATCTAATGGTTGATGGTGAACAACGGTCAGACATCAGAAGGCTGAAAAGATTCACCTGGCGACTTTATTCACTGAAAAATCCAGAAATCGATGCTTCATGGTGACTTCACCGCAGGGAGATCAGTAGCTATGAGATTTTCAAGATGGACCGAATCATGAGAAGATACGCTCCCATGAGCCGAGATCACATTCCAGGTTTTCCGAATAAGATGCCCAAGGTAGATTGGTCAAGGAATCTGCCTACGTTTAACAATGATGGTAAGAAAGACGTTGCTTTACATCTGGTTAGATTTCATATGCATATTCGCAAGTTGAAAGTGGATTTTCCTGAAGATTGCTTGATGAATATATTCCTGGCCACTCTCGAAGGTGAAGCCCAATCTTGGTATTAAAATTTGCCGCTAGCCTGTATTTACTGTTTAAAGGATTTTCATGCTTTGTTCATTGAAAGATATCAAGCGTCTTATCCATCATTAAATTTAGTTCATGACTGTTGCAAACATGCTTCTACTTTTATTGAAAGCCTTGAGAAATATTACGAAGATGATAATTTCATGGATGATGAGATCATGGAGGCTCTGTATGAGAATCCATTTCAGCAACATGAAGAGAACCTAGAGGATACCTATCAAGATGATCAGGAAATTTTGCAGCAAAATCAAGATCAGTAGGTTGAAGATGGCCACATGGCTGAAAATGATGAAAGGGAGAATGTTATTTCAGATCTACCCACAGAAGAAGACAGCATGCCGAGAACTCAGGTTTCATTTGCAGATTTTGATAATGACCATTTAGTTGTTTTAAATCTACATTCAGATTGTGATGACCAAGCATATCTTGTGTTTAAGCCCATCAAAGAGAACTCTGTTGTTGAAATCATCTGGAATGCAGAAGACACAGTAATGGATCCAAATGTTCTCAGTCATACTGTTAGTCCATCATTAGAATACAGCCTTCATGAAGAAGCAATCCAGTCAGTTCATGAAAAACAGAAAGAAATCTTTGTGCAAGAAAGTGATAAATCTCCTTTCGATAACTCAGTAATAAATGATAGTTTGAATGCCCTATCATATGAACATAATTATTGTTTAAGCAGAAGAAAACAAAAGGCATTGTCTCCTTTGTCTGAAGATGAGATAGATCTACTTTTGAAAGGTCTTGTTTCAGCCAAAGCTACAGCAGATTTGCAGTGAACACATAGTCAGGAAAGTGTTGGTGAAACTTCTTCCTCTTTTGAAAAAGATGACTGTCTTGTAATCAGTTTTGTAGATCAGCAAACAGATAATTTTTTCTTTCACAAAGATGATAAGGCTATCATGTTTGATAATCTTGAAGATTGTTTTTTGTTTAAGAATGACCTAGACCATGAATATGAGGAGTATGAGCTTGAGAGAGACAATATGCCAGGGTTTCTCATGGTCAAGGAACCTACAGCTAACACTCAGATGGCAGAAGCACATACTTCTCTGTGCATTCCTATCCCTCGGAAATCAATTGTTCTTTCAGATCAGAATGAAGGGAGTACTTGTATTTTTGCTGCTGGATCTCAAGACAAGATAGTGCTTCAGGATTATCAAGATCCCTTTGGCATCCTTTTGCAAGCATTAGAGAAGATAAATGTTTCCTGGTTCGTTATCATAAGCCTTGGTTTCAGTGGTTATTGTGAGTTGCCTACATGTACATTGTCCTGCCTGCTCGAGAAAAGTGAGAGCAGAAATTTGGTATGTAGCCATATATTGGATTAGTTACATTGGAAATCTCATTACACATGATTATACATATTTCATTAGTATGCAGGTGGTTTTCATCATGATTTGAAGCCCTCAAATCTCGATGGACTGTTGCCCTTCAAATAAGCTTTGTAAGTTCTTGTTTTAGTTTTTTGTCTTGTTGTTAAGTTAGTTCGTGTCAGTTTTCAGTCATGCAATTTAGCTTGAGTCTTGACTCCATTGCGCAATGGATGAAGGCACTGTCTGCTCTCCCAAAGATCTATCGTTCTTGGCACCTCCCAGGAGCTACCATCCCCATTGGAGCCAATGTTAGAGTCGGTCTAGTTATCCCTCCGTCAGAGATCAAAGCTCTTTTTTGCATTTCATGTTTAGGTGTCCCATCAGTTTCGATCAATTGCATTTTGTTAGGCATGCCATAACTCTGACGAAATGGTTTGTGTCACTCATTCCCCTCGTGCTTGGCATTGTTGTTTTAGGTCTATTCAAAAAAACAAGTCTTGAAAGGTCATTTACAGTCCTGTTTCAAATTTCTAGGTCATGACAATAGTTCTCTGTCATTAGGTCTAGGGTTGAGTCAATCTTGTTTTGCAAAGTCTAAGAAGACCAGCAGGCCAGAGGGATGTCCTTGATAGGTGGTTACCTCAATAATTTTTATCATTATACAGATAAATTAGGACTTCTCTTCAAAACTCTGTTTTGAAGATAAGTCGTCATCTCATTTTTGTAATAAATTTTCAAAAATTTCAGTTCTTGAATTGTCCAGGCGCAGCCTTGGTCTCCTTTGCCAGATCATATCACAACTATCCCTACAAAAAATTGTCAAAAAAAATCATTATTTCAACCAAATTTAAGGAGGAAACCAAAAGGTCAGAAGTCTATTAATCCTGAAAAAGTGTCAACGACGAAACATTACAAAATGGGTTATGGACCAAGCAAAAATCAAAAGGGAGTCTTTATAAAGATATTTCAATACATTTTCAACTCATTGTACATGCCAAGAGTGAAGAAGATCGTTCTAAGGGGAAATTGTGAGTTTGAGTGGAAGTTAGAGCAGTTTCAGGGCGCGCGACGTACCGGGCTAGGCGCGCGACACATTGGCTGTGCGCGACGCACTGGGCACAAAGCCACAGTGTAAAAATACAAGTGCGCGGCGCATCAGGAGCGCACAGCGCATTGGGTGACGCGCGCAGTGCATTGGGTTTGGAGCCCGAAACTTGTTTGGAAAAGCATCAAATCGCCTCCTCTCTGCACAAATTTGCAGGTAGGCTCATATCCATTACCTTTGCTTGGTTTTTAAAGGTTAATGCGATGGGTTCATGACATGTTTGCCTTAGAAATCCAAGTTGGAAAGCCCTCCTTTGTCAATGAAAAAATGTTGTAGGGTTTGAGTGTAAAAATTTCTCTAGAGTTTGAAAATAGAGTGTAACCAAGGTTGTGATTTTTCCCCATTTCCCTTTGTTTTTCATTCCCAAATTCACCATTATTCTTCCCCATTAATTCCCTTATTAATCCTACACTACAATCCCTCAAATCCTAGTCCCTCACCTCTATTAAAAAACACATTGTCCCTACCTAACATCCCAAAAGCACCAAATCCTCATTCTTCATCTCATTCAATCCAATAGAGATTTTGCAACATCATGGAGGCGGACATCGATACATTATATGACCAAGACAGAGATTGCACCACTGAACTGCATACGCCAGGAGGAAACTGAAGCGTCGTGAAACACCTGACCCACTCCGGATTTTGGCCGAGGCTTCATTGGCTGGGCACAATACATGATGGAGGGTCTTCACTCCGAATTTGAGCAAATTCGGAGAAATTTTTGTCATTTTGAAATTTTTGTCCTAAAAACAGGTTTTTTGGCTCAACGCGTAGCGCGTCGACGCGCGCGCTTAATATTGGGACACTTGCTGGAGGAAAACTCTACATTTTTGGGTTTTTCATGATGAATTATACATGCTCAGTTATTGCCAAAGCTTTTCATTAAGTTCTGGGTGACCAAAAGGCTCAAAGACACCATGAAAATCACCTTTATGCCACCTTTTGCAACAGCAGGAAGTACTTCCAGGAGAATGACATTTTGAGGGGGAAAATGAGCTCCAAATTGCAAAATTCCACTTGGGTTGGATAGCAAACATCCAGGGCTTTCCAACCAGCTATTGTGGGCTTGATTTGGATTCCGGGAAGTGCCCCAAAAATAGGTTTAAAGGCACGCGGCGCATAGGGCTCAGGCGCACGGCGCATAGGGCTTTTTGGCCAAATTTCATCTTCCAGCTCAGGAAATGCATCCAGTTTGACCAGTTTTGACTTGTGATGTGATTTTTCACTCCTCTTGATGTAATTAATGAAACATGATGATATTTTGACACTTAATTACTTGTTCTAGAAGATTCATTCACCAAAAAGTGAAAATTTAATGAATGAATTGGTTTCCTACCTTATAGAGGCAAGTTGTTTTCACTGTCTAGATTGTAGTGCTTTGTTTAGAGTTGGTTGAAACAGCTCCTAGGATGATGAGCTCGACCCCTAAAGGCAAGGGAATGGGTTGGCTTGCCTATATTATGTATTTTCTTAGTCATTTTCAGGGTTTGACTCTTGGGAAAAGCTTGACACTCTATTGTACATATTTTATCTGCATTTTTGGCAAAGGAAAGACCAGGGTTTTGCA
>APFE031083643.1:0-11112 GCA_000404065.3 Pinus taeda
ACCAATCTGAATGGCATTTTTCCTGTCAACTTCTTACAGGTTGTCTTATAGGCCCATAATATTTCAAGTATGCACACATCCCAGTCACTTCGCTATGCTTTACATACCTTTGTCAACACATTCTCCAAAATTTTGTTAAAAGCTTCGACAGTCCCATTTTCTTGTGGGTGATATGGTGTGCTCTTCTAATGGTAGACTTGAAATTTATTCATCATCGCACTAATCATTTCATTCAGAAAGTGCATTCCCATATAACTCATTAATACTTTTAGGCATCCAAAACACATTAATACATATTCAAATAAGAACTTCCATTGTACAATCCTTAACTGGCTATTCTTCTGCCCATCTGGTTAGATATTTTGTGCTAGTGATAATGTAGCGTGCACCTGTTTTCTTCCCGGGTGACTGAATTGGCTGAATAAAATCGATCGCACACTTCTAAAATACTTGAAAAGATACCTGAGGGTGTAGCAGTAGTTCATCCCTCCATGACAGTCTGCTAGTTCGTTGACAGGAATCGCACACCTTACAGTATTCTTTGGAATCCTTGTGCAATGTTGGCCACCATAATCCTGCAAATAGAATCTTCTGCACAGTTGCTTTTCCTGCATAATGGCCTCCCGCAGCTCCCCCATGAGCTTCGGCAAGAATATTATCATGCTCAAATTTCGGCACATATCTCCACAATATTTCATCTACCCCCATTTTGTACAAATATCCCACAATGATTAAAAATAGGATGTGCGAATGACTAGTTATTTCTTTTGCTGAGTTGTATATCCTTCAAGTGCCATCCCTGTAGTTAAGAATTGAATAATGTCAGCAAAATGGTCATCTGCAACACGTACTATAAAAAGATGCACATCTGGTAAGCCTTCCTCCAAATTACTGGGTTCTTCACCTGTTTCTCTTGACAGATGGTCTGGACTGGCGTTCAACTGTCTTGCTTCACAATAACCTCAAAGTCATACTCCTGAAATAATAACAACCACCTGCAAATCATTCCCCCCAACACAGGCTTGATCACCAAGTAGTTTAAGGTAGAATGATCTGTATACATTTTGAAATGTCCCCCTAATAGATAATGCCTAAATTTCTACAGCGCGTAGACCATGGCCAACCCCTCGCGCTCTGTTGTTGAATAATTTTTTTTAGCCTTTGATAACTTCCTACTTGCGAAGGTTATAAGATGGTCCATTTCACCTTCGCCTACTTGTGTTAGTACTGCACCCAATGCAATGCAAGAAGTATCCACATGTACATGAAACTCCTTCTTCCAATCAAGAAATACCAGGATTGGCACAATCACCATCTTTTCTTTCAACACATCTAAGCTACACTGACATTCCTCATCCCAACAAAATTTTGTATCCTTCTTCAACAGTTTTTCCATGGGCACGGTAATTTTAGCATAGGCTTCAATGAATTTTCTATAGTATCTAGTGTGTCCCAATGTTGTGCACAACTACTTGACATTCCTAGGGGCCTCCAAGTTCACAATTACAACGATCTTTGCAGGGTCCACCATCAATCCTTTCTTACACACAACATGACCAAATAAGATCCCAAAAGGGACACAGAATAATCATTTTTCAAATGCACCACAATCTAGTATTTTCAACATGTATCCAACATAAGGTGCAGACTTGCTACATGGCATTTTACCAACCCAAACATGGTCCAGTCATCAAAGTATACTTCCAGAAACTTATGAATGAATTCTTTGAATGTTGTTATGACTACGCGTGAAAATATTGCAGGCACATTCTTTAATCCAAAAGGCATAACAGTGTACTGAAAGAAACCTCACTCTGTCGCGAAGGTGGTTTTACTTCGATCCTCTAGCGCAATCTTAATTTGGTTATAACTAGAAAACCCATCAGTAAAGGAATAAGACTCCTACCATCCCACATTTTCTAACACTTCATCTGTAAACGACATTGGGAATGGATCATGGACACATGCATAATTCATCTTTTGCAGATCTATGCAGATCCTTATGTTTCCCTTTTGTTTCTTCTCTTGGACTACCATTGGGCTCACCCAGTCAGACTCTTCAACAGATTCTATTATTCTAGCATCCAACATTTTATCCATCTATTGGTGAAACTTCTCCTTATACTTAGGATTCAGGCGATAAGGCCTCTGTTTTATAGGCTTTGCATCCGACTTCAATGTGATCTGCATAACACCCAAATCACCAAGTATGTCCTTTAAATATGAAAACTTAGTGGGGAAGAGATCCTGGTACTCGCGAAGTAATTCAATAATGTTTTCTACTGTAGCACCATCCCAATAATCTCCAATCTTCATGAACTTTGGATCTTCCTCAGTGCCAATGTTTACATGTCTTGTTTTCAAAGGTGTGGAGATGTCTAGGTCCTCTACTTCTGGTCCTTCCAATTTGCAATTTCCCTCCATTTCTGGAATATTGAGATTCATCGGATCTTCTTCCTCCTCTTTAGTGGTCACATTATAGTATTCCAATGCATGGCACAGCTGGGTGCTCTAATTAGATTGGGCCCATTCCATAGTTCCTTTGGCATCCTGAAGATAACCACTTTAATATCTTGAAGCACTTCGTCAATGCTTGCAAACCCATCCTCAAAGTTGAAAGTCAATAAGAAATTTTCCCTCAATACATCCCATTCTGCAGTGTCATGGCAGAGCTCTATTTCAAGATACCAATTCATGGGGATTGTATCCGAGGTATGAAAAAATATATGTACCCATCCTGGATTTAGTTCTGTCTCCCATGCCTTACTCCACTTTGCCAGGTGATCACGCGGATCATCCTTCCCAGTATAATTCTCATTCATCCTCGTATTAGCATGCCCAAAGTGTAACTTCATCATTTGCCTATAATCCCTCCATCCAACAAAACTTTCTTTATGAGTACCTTACCAATGGGTAGGCATAGCACATAGCACCAATTCTATTGCCTAGAATCAATGTTCTTCTCATACTTTGCATTCAAATTCATCTAAAAACAATTCCACATCAGTCAATCCATCATAATAAGGTAGCTTCCTTACCTCTGACAAACAAAACACAGTGCAATGACTTCATCATCATATTGCATCGTAGTGTAGATACTTCATGTAAGCGGTTCTTCCAATGCTCTAATTCCTCATCTGAGTCAGATGTACATGAACTCTCCCGGTCCCATGTGATCCATCCACCCACCATTGGATTGATCCAATCCTGATCTCGCGTTGTTATCTTGTATATTTGATCCATCTTGTCATCACTTTCTACATAATGACAGACAGGTTTGGTATAGCGTTCTCCTTCTACAGGATCATGTGGCACTATGAACCTAAGCAACTTATTTTCAAAGTTCATTTTTCTCTTCATCAAATTAATGACCCCATTTATATCAATAGTCAAGTTGATTCCTAGGAGCGCAGGGTAGGGATTACTGTCATCGACAATATCTATAACCTCAAAGTCTGCGAATGCACTCGCACCTTCAATATCAACTGTCACTCCGTACAATCATCCCAAGTGGATGATTTTATGTTGATTCGCCATTCAGAGCTAACTTGGAGACCACTACAGCATAGGTCTCCCCATACTTTCCCATGTCTGTTTCGGCAGAACATTCACATGGGACCCCAGATCCAAAATTACTTGGTCCATTTCATAATCACCTATTTGTGTTTCTATCCACATCTCATGTCCTATTTGTGCCTTATACTTACAAATATTTCTAACTGTGTGCTACTCTGTAGATTCTTTTCCTTATTGGCACACTTGTCTATTAAGTATTGCAATCCTTCAACAACTTTTTGATCGTCTAACAATTTCATGCACATCTCCAAAAAAGTAATGAGTACAAAAAGATCAACCTCTTGTGTCGTACTGGTCTTCGGTGTCTTTTCCTAGTTTCTTGAGGTGGAGGCCTCAACGAAGCTCTTCTTTGCTTCCATGAATGTTTCCTTATAGCGATTAAGGTCAAAGGTGACTTCTTTCTCAGGAGCTTTGTGGACCCATCCATCTTCCTCAAGCTGCTTACCTTTATTTGCGCTAGTTGATATACCACCTATTAACACAACGTTTATGTTCAGATCTTGTTCGTGGGGCTTAACCCTCATCATTTGTAAATTTTCCATAGGTTTTTGAGGTTGTGTTTTCTTCTCTTTCATTTTAATTATTAGCACTGGGCATTCTTCTATGGCATGGTCAAATTGTCTATAGTATTGACATGAACGGTGTGTAGGATTCGGGCAATCTCGCTCGAAGTACCCCGGCTGCCTGCAGTTGTAGCAGATAACCTGACCGCGACCTCTACCAGGTCCTCCTCCTCGTCCTCATCCTCGGCCTTGAAAACCCCCATGTGCTCCTCCTATGCCTTGATCTGGGGACCAAGTTTCTTCTTTCATATAGTAAGTAGGGGTTCTTTCCATCATTATCTCATAACTTCGACAATGGTGCTCATCATGGCCCACATATTTACACTACTGAGGAATTTGTACAAACTTCTACAGTAGGTGGAAGTTATCTGTAGCATGATGTCCCGTGACTTGAAGAATAGCGCACCACAGCACAACTCTCGTTTTCAGCCTAGGTGGGACTTCTGGCTTTAGGGGTGCTGGCCCCCCCATAAGATAATTCACATATACTAGAAAGTGATATTTATCATGCTTGTGGCCCTTGCACTTCAAGAACCACATCTCTTCACGAACATATGGCATAGTCTCCTTCTCTTTCCTTAGAATCTATAACTCTTACCGCCGGTTTTCTAACTATGAGTGGATCTATTGTACCCCAAGTTTGTATCATGAATAGGTCATGCATGTAGCCTCATCATGATCTCTAAGGCTTTTTCTTGTGTTTCTATCTTCTGCTATGACAGAGGTATTCTTAAGTGCAGCAAGAGCGACGAGATAAATCAATCTCGATGTTTGGTATCTGATATTTGCATGTTAGCCTACCTAATCTGGCACTTCAAACTCTGATCAAAGTCCCAAGGTGTTTCATCAAATATCATTCATATTTCCTTAAATTCAATTATTGGTTGTGCCTCAGATTTAGGCTTACTAAATTATTTGTTCAAAGTTGTCTGAGTCTCTACTAACGATGTCTGAGGATTATCAACGCAATACTTAATGAACTGGTTTAGTGCGCGATCCTAAAAGGTGGTAACCAACTGCACCTTCTTTATATTAGCATTGGTGAATTGTTGCATTGCCCATACATCATTCACAACAAACCAGAATTGCTCTGGATCTTCACTTCCTATTCCTTTAAAGATTGACATCTTCATTGTGTTTGCCACGATGAAAGGTGGAGGTGGAGGTGGAGGTGTAGGTGAAGGTGTATGCGGTGGAGGTGGAGGTGGAGGTGGAGTGGATGGATGAGATATCCTCCAAATACCCTAAGTTATTAATTGAACAATTCTTCGCAGTGTAGTCAACACTGTCCCTTCTTCATCGCTTGAAGGAGGTTCACATAATAGCATTTTAATCCAAGTATTCAATGATCTCAAGTACTTACCTTGTAGTCCTTTGAAGAATCTTTGCTATAGTTAACTAGGTGTGAACTACACTAACAAATCCTCCCAAAATTCAATCAAGCTAATGATCAACAACCTACATGGTCTTGTTTTTAGATGCCTCTATTCATCACACCAATTCTGGAATCCACACTATAGGACTATCAAGCTTCCACCTCCCTTGATCGTCTACCAATTTTGCTAACCACTCATATAATTGCATGGAAAAGTGAAAAAGAAAATTTCATGTATCTCTGTATACACATATCTATTCAACCAATCCTCCTTCGACAAGTGTGAATTCCTATTTTCTTGAGCCACAAACTCGTGAATCTTCCAATCTAACCATTTTTAACCCTCTTTCTTGGTCGGATTCCAATAATGCGACATCACACATCTCTTAAGCAGATCTTGGTCCTAGCAATGGAACCATTTGTTGGCTTAGGGGGTCTTGACCTAAGTTTGGAGTTAGTTGCACCAACCAACAAAAACCTAAACTACTCGCCCTTTTGCAAACAACCTGCATAACGCAAATCACAGTCTCACCCAAAGAAGTATTGGGGGATGTAAGGACTAGTTTCTACATCCAGAGACTAGTGTTATGTCTTTTAGGGCCTTGGATCTACTTCCACGCAGATCTGACCTTCTGATAGAGCTAAGACTGCTAATTCAGCCCTAACTACCTTTAATTCTTCGCAAGATCAACTGATCGGGTTTAAGAAGGCCCTAACAAGATATGTCTACTACTTTCGTGCAACTGAATAGGTCTTCTAGGGCTTCTAAGATCTACATATTCTATTGCACATACCTATCTTCCTTATCTGGAACTAAACCAAACTAAACTACTATCATCCTATGAGATGGTAGGTACATCTCATAGTTGTGAGGTGTATCAATGTACCCCACAAATATGCCCAACGCAGTTTTGGCTATAGATTTTTCCTTTCATCCTTGGTAACATTATAGTAAACTGATGAACCAAAGATCCTGAAGTGTGCAACATCTAGTTTCTTACCTAAAAGAGCTTCTTCTGGTGTACTCATCCTAAGAATCTGATGAGGACTTATGTTATGCACTTATACAGTTGTCTTGCATGATTCAGCCCACAAGTGCAACAGTAGGCCCTGATCATGTAACATTTCATGTGCAGCTCCCACAATACTTATATTCTTCCTTTCAACCACCCCATTATGTTGTGGGTTACAAAGTGCTATTAAATCTCATCGAATGCCTTCTAATGCACATAATTTCTTGAATTAATTTGACACATATTCTTCACCATTATCACTCGTGAGAGATCTAGCTTGCCTTCCAGTGTCTTTCTAAACAAGTACTTTAAATTCACAAAACGTAGAGAATGTATGATCTTTCTTCTCGATGAAGAAAATCTAGCACTTATGTGAGAAATCATCTACAAATATTACATAATTCTTGTGCTTGGTCATGGAAGCCGCCGAGAAAGTTCGACACACATCTAAGTGAACTCTTTCAAGGATCACTTGCACTAGATTGTCCTTATCATGAAAGGTGGCTTTGGTGTACTTCCCCAATGTACACCCTTTGCATGTATATCTCTGCTCTAGTGCACCCTTGGGAATTACTGTAAAAATATATCGCATAATCTTCAAAGCTCTGTGGTGCAAGTGTCCCAATCTTCTATTCCACAATTCATTGATGTCTTGGCTCTACACCTTCTCTTCTTTTGTGTGCAAAGAAACACAATCTTCTACATCCAATTTGTAGAGGTTCTTCACCCAAACTCTGATCTACTTCACTTTTCCTGTGCCTATGTTGATGCAGGAGCATCCGGACACAATGAATTTTTTTTTTTTAGTGAAGGAGACACGTGGACAACCACATGGACAGCCAGGCCAATCTTGAACAAGATTCGGTTAAGAAACTAATTTTAGTTAAAAATCAGTTAAAACTGAATGTATGTGTAATAAGAACTAAAAGATTCATGAGAGAAAGGGGAAGAAGGAGAAGAGAAAACCCTGGGCGTGTGAAAGAGGGAAAAAAATGTAGCTGTCAGAGAAATTCTAGATTAAGGCTGAGATGCCTTAAATTGTAATCTGAGTTTGTACATAATAGAAAAGTGTTTTTTGTGAACTTGTGTCTTTATAGGTTTTTGTTGTTTCTGGTTTTCTTTTCTGCTAAAAATGAAAGTGTGAATGCCACAGAATAGGCATTTCAGTATGCATGGTTTTAGGTAGAATTTTGTGAATAATTGAGGGTTGAATCCTGATAGTATATTAGGAAGAGTTAAATCACTTGCAATTATAGAGAAGGAGAGCTGCCTCCAAATTGTGTTAAAGTTTTGATACATTCACCATGGACAGCGCCACAGAGAGTACAATCGGTCGATGATGTGGAGAACCAGCTTTGGAAAGCGTTGTCCCCGGCGTTTAGAATGTTTTCATTTTCGGGTATTTCTGTTTGCAGTTGTCATGATGTTGAGAAAGGTCTCGTTTCAGAGGTGCGACACCTTTCATTCCCTGCATGGGTTTGCGGTGAATGAGAAGCTAAGGACATGTGGATGTGGTTGGATTTTCATTAATATATCCACAGGCTCTCAGAAACATTCCACTGATATATATCAGAAACGTATTTTTAATCCTTCATGGCATGGCGTTCGAAGTAAGATGCCTCATTGTGAGAGGTGTAGCTGTAAGAAGTCGAATGGTTGTTGTTGGCGGTGCTGGAGTGTCGTGTATACGGGTTTTTTGGGCTCAACAGCAGCTGGAGCGTGGATGGACTAGGCATGTTTTTGCTCAGAAAAAGTGGCAGCAAGAACCCGCAGTTGAAGCAACAACGTTTTGCATCGATGTTTTTTCCGTTGGGCTGAGTTGAAGCTTGGTAGGAAGCACAGCCCCTCGCGTGGAATTTTCTCATGGATTTGCTAGGCAAAGAAAAGCTGTTTGACACAATGTGATGACTGCGTTAAGAAAAAGAGGCGATGTGACGACTGTGTTAAGAAAAAGAGGGCTGAGCGCATCAATTTCATGGAAACCATTTCCTCTATGTTTGTGAATTAGCTCAAGCCGGTAAGATTGAGGAGATGAGGATGAGGTTCGATGTGCTAGAGCAGTATCGATGCTGGAAAGATTAAAGATTAGTTGGAAGCGCTCACAAGAAGGTGAGATGAAATTCAGAAATGCTTCTTTGGCCCATAACCCACAGGCCTAAGAAATGATTTATAAACAAATATTGAAAACGAAGAGACCCGGAATCTGTTTTCACCAAAGGGGTCTCTTCGTTTTCGTCATATGTGATGAAGGAAATCCTTTCCTTCACTAAATATTACACTATAGCCATGGTCCTCCAACATAGCAATTGAAACCAAATTCTTCTTCAGACCTAGAACATACATGACATATCTTAATGTGAGATGAGAACCAAACTCCCTCTCAAAAGAAATAGTACCAATTCTACTTGCATTATACCTTCAATCATCTCCCATTTCAATGTACATCTGGAGGTCCTTCTCCTCCAAGTCATTGAAGAATTCTTTGTTTCTTGTCATATGGAATGAGGCTCCACTATACAAATACCACATATTACCTAGCACCAATGTCACCATACAAATGATGAAGGTCATCTCGAACTCAAATATTGAAGTAAGAGCTTCACCTGTTGCTCCTCCTAAGGGCTTGTTTTCAGCCTTCTTGTGCAGACACTTCATGGCATAAAGTCCCATCCCATGATAATGAAAACATTTAATCTTCAACAAGTCCTTCTTCTTACTTACCTAACTGGAATCTGATTTGGAATAGGATGACTTCCCTTTCCTTTTCTTTTCCTTTCTAGCTAAGGCACAATTCTCCTCATCGTCATGCTTGGATTCGGATCCATCTCTGGTGTTCCGCCAAATCTCTTCTTGCACCAACTAAGACCACAAATGCTCCCACTCTAGTAGCTTCTCCATCCCATTTACCAAATCCTAGTAGTTGTGCTAACTCCTGTGAAGGCCTAGAAGTGCTAGGTTGACCAAACCATCTTTAACAATTGTAACACTGACACTTCCAAGCTCATCTCGAGATTGGGTGAACTTGTTCAAGTTCTACATTATTGTGTCACTCTTCTCCATCTTGATTTTCTTTAGCTTGTCCTTTAGTGATAGCTTCTTGTGGTCACTGTTGTTTTGAAAAAATGCTATCAAGGCATTCCATATTACATATGGAGTCTCTTAAACGTGGAGGTTTGAGACAAAATGATCTCGAACTCCTTCTAGGATAATCCTTCTCGCCTTTGCAACACATTTTCTCCACTCTGCCAGATCTTTAGCACCATCTGCTGGAGGCTTAGGAATATCTTTTTCTATGAATTCCTTAAGCATATTTTCTTCCAACATTGCCTCCATCCTATCCTTCCAATCAATATAGTTTGAAATACCCTCAAGGGAATATTCGAGTCTCAATCCGTAGAACGACATCCTCCTAGCTCTGAAGTATGGTACTACAAATTTGATTTCACCTACAAAATACAAACTCATATTCTCTTCTTCTAAAGTGATTTCCACTCTAATACCATGCAAAAATTCCTTGTAGATTCAAACTGCTAATTGTAATTTACTAAAACAATAGACTTGAATCTACTCTACTCATCAGCGGAAACAATTAAATGATCACGAAATCGCGAAGTATACAAGAGAAAAAATTCAATCAACACATTACACAATGATTTCCTGGGGAAATCCATAGCTAAAAACCCATGTTATCTATATATTGCATTAGTCAAAAAGTATGAGAAGAATACAATGCTTTTCTCAAGATCGAGCAACCTCTGCACTATCTCTATCTGTCTCATTGCTTCCTAGACAAGTCAAAGCCAATACTTAACTAATTTTTTTTCTTGCCCAAGTCCCTATTTCCTTGCGTTGTTTCCTTGGGAATTATCACCCTATTAATTATGGAAATTCCTCAATTGGAATTGTGAAATCCTCATAAGCCTTCCTATAACTTCATGCACAACCTGCATTTTTAGATGATTATACAATTGATAATACATTGTCCCCGAACTCCAATCTCAACTAGGTAACTCTTCGATATGACATTCATGAGCTATTTATGAGTGAATCATCAGTTAAATGGTTGATCACTGTAGGCGACACCACAATATTAGACCTCCCACTAGTTCCTCCAATAGTTGGAACTAGTTTAATTGACTTTAACACAGTTAAACTAAATCAATTAATTACAACTTGAAATAAACTCAATCCAGGCTCCTATAATGTAGGATACACCCTACATGGCTCAAGTTAGATCCTCAACTTGAATTAAATGAGCCAACTATGTCAAATTAACTTAGTTAACTAACACAAGTTGTCATGAGATGTGGAATTACAATTTTATTCCTAATTTAATTTAAGGAAGAAAATAAATTAAGATTTTCTTGTTGTATTTTCAATATCTACGTCTTCGGGTCCAGCTTCCAATGGTGTCTGTTAGACCCCTATACTACTAGTGTAACCCCTTATTTTTATTAGTACAACCCCCTTATTATATTGATGTACCAATTTAGTGCCCATATTGTTACTATTGTACCCCATATAAGCCCACTAATGTTACTATTGTGGTTTCATATTATTATTGTTAGGTCGGCTGGGTTATATT
>APFE031083656.1:1918-30656 GCA_000404065.3 Pinus taeda
GTACGCAGGTTCTCTCTACCTTGCCTGCGTGTACGCATCCCAAGCTCATTGTACCTGCATACTTGTACGCTCTATAAGCCAAGGGATGGGTGCATACCCCTGTAAAGGTCAAAAGGCGTTAGTTTCATCTTAAAAAAGTTACTTGTGGTCACCATCCTTTCTTGTTTCATTTGGAAGTGGGTGAGCTTGTCAAAGTAGAGGAAAGCTCTTGCTGGACCCTGGAAGGAACTTGCACAACACCAAGGCTCAGGTTGTAATGGTTTCTTTTTTGTTTCCTTAATAAAAATAAGTCCGTTCTTCTCAATGATTTGTTGTTAATGAATTATTTCATATACTCCTTGGTCTATATGTTGAATATGCTTTGTTTTATGGATTATTTAGGTGTTATGTAATCGTTTGATTGTTAGTGTATGTAGGTTTCAAAGTGAAGGAGGAGCTCATCTGGATCAGCGAGGCTGGACTGCTACAACGAGCATTGGACTTGAGGTAGGATCGAAAAACACTTGGTTTCCCATAGAATAATGTATGTTTAGATAAGGATTGCTCTTAATTGTCTTGTTTGTCACTAGAGAGTCTTAGACTCCTAGGGAGGTTAGTTTTGTCAGCAAAAATAACTCTTTCCGCATGACAGCTAGAACAGCTTCCTCTGCTCTCAATAAGTCAAGATCCATCTTCCACCTCTGAAATGAATAAGCGCTATGCATAGTGAAAATAAAAAAAAATGAAAAGTAAAAAGAAAAATTCAAATGAAAAATGAATAAGGCAAAAGAAGAGAAAGGATTCCTGCACAGGGAGGTGATGCAAGTAACTCCACATGAGTATTGACCAGGCTCACTGGCAGCAGAGCCATGCTTGTGTTCCTATGTGACTCCACTGGGGTATTTTCTAGGCCTGTTGGCAGTGGAGCAACACCAAAGATGAAACTTAGACTCTGACAAATATACTTCTTGTGCACTTATATACCCCTGAACCCCAATCGAAACAATTGTGTTGCCTTGTCTTGGAATGTGTGTCAATCAACCAAGAGTCTAGCAGATGCTACATCTTACAATCAAGCTAATGTGAAGCCAAGATGATCTGAGAGCTAAATAATACTTCCGGAGGTGTTAGACTTTCTTTTCACGAACAAGGTCCATTCAGAGAGCTAGAGTTCTACTAGTGTGTCACCAAGTGTTGTAGCAGCTATAACCACCATCCAAAATTTTTCCTTAGCCTGTTTTGGAGCTTCCCT
Source organism: Pinus taeda (assembly GCA_000404065.3). Lineage (NCBI taxonomy): Eukaryota > Viridiplantae > Streptophyta > Pinopsida > Pinales > Pinaceae > Pinus > Pinus taeda. The sequence continues at coordinate 3,150 of APFE031083656.1, forward strand.
ACCAACCTTCACAACATCTTTCCTTGCTTTGTCAATTCCTCAAGCCTCAGCATGTCTCATGCTCAAAGGCAGCCTATCGATCATAGTTTGATCTTTTCCCTTCATAGGTTGGTGACTCGGAATTGGTCCAACTATAGGTTGAGCAGCCTCCCCTTGAAAATTACGCATTTCTGGAGGGAAACCAACCTTCCCTCCAAAAATTGTACAATCCTCTCTAACAACCTGCTGGACTCCAAGATTGTGCAATCCTACCAACCAACCCTCCTAGCAGGATTTACGCAAATTTTCCCAGCAACAAGATGTTTAGCCCAGGATTTGCGCAAATCTAGGCAGCAATTAGCTTCTCAACCCAGAAATTATGCAAATCTCTTGGAAAACCAACTCAACTCCCAACAAGAAATGCGCATTTTTCTCTAGAAGTCAAGAAATCTATTGCATGTACAACTAAGTTGACCAGTTCCCTCTGGGACTGAGAAAAACAAACTATATTGCATGGGCTGTTTCTCCCAAGGTAGCATGCAAAGGCATCCCTTATTTCAGGGATCTATGTTTAGCAGTTGGAGGTTACATGCAAGGAACAATTCAGAAATGATCTGAAAATGGGGCACTTAGGCTTCTTGTATAATTTTCAAGAACCTCTCCCACTTCCAAAGCTTAAACATCCCCAAGTCTTTATGATTAACCAATTCAGAATTAAATATTTTCTTGGAAATAATGGGTGTAGGCTTATGTTTATTTAAACTGTTTATGTGTTGTAAGTGATTGTTTTTAAACTAATAGAAAGTATATAACAGTGAAAAATGTAGCAACAAGCATCACACATAAGACAACAAATTAATGTGGAGCTCACCCAAAACTCTTGGGCTACATCTCCTTGAGCTCTAGTCAACTTGACTAGGCTCTCTGGGATTATGGCAAAGTCCTTTTACAAGCTCTTGGCTCAACTCCACTATTTTACACATGAACAATGGGCTTAGAACACCATCTCTCCCTGGCTCTGAAGCTCTCACCTTTCTGGCTCTCGGCTCTCACTCTGGCTCTATGCAAATGATAGCTCTCAGGATTTTCACTTGACTTCCAAGTGACTCCACTCGGATGCTCTGCGCATTAGCTTTGCATTCTCTTTGCCTTCCCTTTCTGTGCTACTCTCTTTCACCTTAGCTTCCTGCTTTTTCTTCTTAGCTACGCCTTCACTCTCTGCTTATTTTTTTCCTTTATCTGCCATTATGTGGCTTTAAGCCAATCGGCGTTGTCTATTCATTTTCCTCTTCTGGCCTCTCTGGCTCCTAGCATCTATTCACTCAAATCCCCCTCTGAGCATCAGAAATAATTGCTAAATTCCTTAAGGGATGGTGGCCAACTGTTCTATAATGAAAGAAACCATCGGCACTTGAAATCTCCAGAACTAGTCATCCCCTATTTACACAGAGAAACACTGTAAAATACGGGAAAATTTTCCAATCTATCGTTTATCGGACCTAAAATATCATTAAATCCAACCTAGACTCCTATTGGGTCCACCTACAATCGCTATTGAAAGTCGCAAGTGCCCCTATGCCAAGGTTTCCTTTGTATTTGAAAAATACATTAAAACATGAGAAGTCCCAACAAAATGGCTCATATCGGACTTGAAATCATATATAGTTGCATTTATAACCCTTTTGGCTCTCGTTTCATCGCATCAACATATTCCCTTTGTATTTTATTTATTTAATGAAAACACGAATTTACTTTGAAAAACTCATTTTTATAGAACTCAAAATATATATATTTGGGCCAATAAGACCCGTCAGGTCTGGCTTTATCACAAGTCGCGTATATATATGGCCTGGCTCCTCTGTATTGTCGTAATGCATTTTGCGATGCGACATGTCGCAATTGCATATTTCAAAGTCCGGGGGTCTTTCCATATGGCATGGCCTATGCCAACGCTGATCCACTAACGCCAATATTGGTGATCGCAATATCGCTCAACCCGGGGTCCCGCCTTAAGTCCCATACCATCGCCTATGCCAATCTGCCGATTTCAGTGATCACAGTATCACATCGGCCTGGTCCTTATGTTATATCACATGTCTGCCTCTGACCTAATATGTCAGGGATCGACGATTGTGGGTTTCTCCCCTTTCCACTTAAGCTTGCTCTTTTGCCCTGGTCTGATTAGATTTCCTGTTATAAGGGTTTTTTTCCCATTTTAGAGGATTTTTCCTCTTTTTCCAAAGAACATAAGGCATCTTCTTTCTGCGATAACTTCTGCATCCTAAGTCCATTTTTTCTCATTCAAGTTGCAGTAGATTCAGAATGAAAATATCTCTATAATGGGGCTATTTCCAGGAACTTCCTTGGACTTTCATTTACCTCAATGAGGAACACTTAGACTTAGGAGTCTATCGAAAATCCATTTTGGATCATGCCTTCCCACTAAAAGAAATTTTGGTCTCCAAAAGACTGATATATTGATATGAACAGTACCTAAGGGTAACAACACCCTCTTCTTCTAGCCTACGTACACTTTCCTTGCATAGTGCCTCTGAACCAAATCCTTTGACGACTTTCCTTCTTGGATGTGCTGGTCCTCCTGGGAAGAGCTGCCTTCTTCTTTGCCTTCCTATAGAACTCCTGCTTAGATGGTCACATAAGGTAGTTTGAGATTCTCTACCTTAATAATTGATCCAAGGTGGCTCAAAAAAGTGTGAAGTACACCAGTTCCACAAAACTTTCATCTATACCTATTTGAAAAGTTGTTAACGAGCAATCATTAACCACAACAATAACACAGACAACAATTGATGGCCTAAACTCCTACTTCAACAAAAGAAACAGATTTCACATCTTGTGAACACCTCCAAGTATTACATCTACATACAAATGATGGACTAGACAACAATCCCACAAAACAAGACTTTAAAACAAATGACCGTTCAATTCAAGCATGTAGAAAAGGACCATTAGGACTCTTTTCAAAAGATGAAACATTTCATCACTATCTCCATCTTGGAGACCAAGTTAACTTCTCCCAAGTCAACATTGCATCACATGCATGTCAAAGCATTCAACCCTACAAGTTAGTTACACATACATGTTAAAAACAAGGAAAAAATCAACATCCCTATGTAAATGCACATCATGGCTATGCATGCATTTCATCTTTCAAATTTCACTTAAGAACACTGTACTTGCTAAGCTAAAATCAAATATAATGTTGCAACAACAAAGTGAGTCTCCTACTCAAACTTTTTCCATTCAGCTTCTTGGTAGAAACCTGCAACTTGCATCTCATCAACAAAGAAATGCAAATAGATGCATCAATAGACATGCAATCCTTAATTGTAAAATAACTCTAACCATTTCTTATCAATCTAGTTCAAAGGTCTTCCTTTTGTCTGCACATCAGCATCAACATGTGAATCATCCTGAGACACATCATTCATGGAATCTTCCTTCCCATTTCTACCATCTTCTCTTTCCACTTTCTTCAGCTTTTGTGGAAGCATTGCTGGATTCAGAGTCCAACACCTTTCAAGAAGATTCCCATGCTTATGGAAGTAAGTGCAACACATGTGCATCCTCTTGACAACATGATTTGCCTTGTCCAATGGACCTTTGGCTCTTTGCTTCTTTTCCTTCAAAAGTTCCCTGTATGTGGCCATTCTCTTCCAACATCTAGAAACATTATGGTTATCCAAACCACAAAAGGAGCATGCAATTATTTTCCCATGCTTATGTGGAAATTTACCATACTTTGCAAAAGAAAAAGGAATGTGTTTAGAACTAGATTTATACCTGCCTCTTTCATCATAATTGCCTTCATGAGGAGGTGAAGCAAATGAACAAGTGGCTCCCTTTGGAACACCATCAATATATTCAAGGTTGTTAGAGTTTCCACAATTCTCTGGTTCAAGTGTGTGCTTCTGAACACCTGCATCCTGCAAGTGATGTTTCAAGCTATTGCATTCCTCCTGAACACAATCTTCACACTCTACATTGCAACTCCTTCTTGGAGCTGTTCTAATGGTCTTCATGGTAGCTTTCGAACTCTCTCCAGAAGACTGTCCATAGCCAAGACCCAAATACTTAGGCATTTCCTCAACCATTATTGGTTCATCAATACCTTGTGCATGCTTTCTCAAGCCCTTTCCTTCATAGCCCATGTTGGACATTTGCTTGGAACCTATGCCTCTAGTATGTTTTTCAAAAGAACCAATATAAGAATTCTTAGAAGAATTTGAAGACAAACTGGAATGGTTTACCTCTTCTTCAAGTTGATACTTGACCAAGGCTTCTTTGACAACAAAGAGTTGTGACTCCAACTCATGCACCATCTTTAGGTTCATATATGCAATATGAAGTTGCCTCTCCATTTCCTACAGTCTGTCAAAAAGCAATTGCTTCTCTTCCTTCATGGAATTCAACTGCTCTCTAAGTATGTTTCTCTTCCTTCCATCCTCATACATTTCTTTCACCTTGCCCATCATAATGAACAAGTCTTGCTTTATGTCTTCATCAAAGAGTCTTGTGATGCAAGAGGAATTCGAGGATACACTTGTAGAAGTTGTCATTATTCCAATGAACAAAAGAACTTCAAACAAGATTAATAAAGAGCTTATTTAAGCAACCTTTACAACAAACCTCTTGTGCTTCAATGATTGCTTTAAGGTACTTTGGGATAGAAGAATGTATTCATCCCTTATTCCTTCTTGTTCTTCCTAGACTGAGCTAGTAATAACTTTCCCCTCACCTCTGCAAACTCAAACAATAGTCAGTCTGCAAACAAGCATACATCAATTAGACAATCAATCCTGGACTACCCAAACACCTTTCAGACAAGTAATCTTTGCTTTGTCAATCAAGCATTCTGATATAACCTTCTTTGAAGGTGGGGTTAACCAATCTCAAGTGCCGATACCACCTGATCTGAAAATAGGGCACTTAGGCTTCTTGTCTAATTTTCAAGAACCTCTCCCACTTCCAAAGCTCAAATATCCCCAAGTCTTTATGATTAACCAATGCAGAATTAAATATGTGCTTGGAAATAATGGGTGTAGGCTTATGTTTGTTTAAATTGTTTATGTGTTGTAAATGGTTTTTTTTAAACTAATAGAAAGCATATAACAGTGAACAATGCAGTAACAAGCATCACACAAAAGACAAAAAATTAATGTGGAGTTCACCCAAAACTCTTGGGCTACATCTCCTTGAGCTCTAGTCAACTCAACTAAGCTCTCTGCAATTATAACAAAGTCCTTTTGGATCAACTCAACTGTTTTACACAGGAACAATGGGCTCAAAACACCATCTCTCCCTGGGTCTGAAGCTCTTGGCTTTCTGGCTCTCGGCTCTTGCTCTGGCTCTCTGCAAATGATAGCTCTTAGGCTTTTCACTTGACTTCCAAGTGACTCCACTCTGCTACTCTATGCATTAGCTCTACGTTCTCTTTGCCTTCCCTTTCTGCGCTGCTTTCTTTCACCTTAGCTTCCTACTTTGGCTTAGCCTCTTGTTTTTTTCTTAGTTGTGCCTTCGCTCTCTGCTTATTTTTTTCCTCTCTCTATCATTCTATGGCATTAAGCCAATTAGTGATATCTATTCGTTTTCCTCTTCTAGGCTCTCTGGGTCCTGGCCTCTATCCGCTCAAATCCCTCTGAGCGTTAGCAATCATTGCTAAACGCCTTCAGGGATGGTCGCCACCTATTCTGTAACGAAAGGAACCATCGACGCTTGAAATCCCCAGAAATAGTCATCCCTTGTTTACACATAGAAACACTATAAAACAGGATAAAATTCACCAATCTATTGTTTATCGAACCTAAAATATCATTAAATCTTCCCTAGACTCCTATTGGGTCCACTTGCAATCACTATCGCAAGTCACAAGTGCCCTTGTGCCGAGGTTTCCTTTGTATTTGAAAAATACATTAAAACACAGGAAATCCCAACAAAATGGCTCATATCAGACTTGAAATAATATACAGCTACATTTATAACCCTTTTGAGTTTGGTTTCATCGCATCGGTGCATTCCCTTTGTATTTCGTTTATTTAATGAAAACACGAATTTACATTGAAAAAATCCTTTTTACAGAACTCAATATATATATTTGAGTCGATAAGACCTGTCAGGTCCAGCTTTATCGCAAGTCACATATATATATGGCACCTCTCCTTTGTATTGTCGTGATAAGATTTTGTGATGCGACATGTCACAATCGCATATCGTAAATTCCCGGGGTCTTTCCATATGGCATGGCCTATGCTGATGCCGATCTGTCGACGCCGATATCGGTGATCACAATATCTCTTGGCCTGGGGTCCTGCCTTAAGTCCAATGCCATCACTGATGTTGATCTGTCAATTTTTGCGTTCGTAGTATCGCATTGGCCCATTCCTTATGTTATATTGCATGTCTGCCTCCAACCCAATATGTCGGGGATCGACGATCGGGGGTTTCTCCCCTTTCTGCTTAAGTCTGCTCTTTTTTCCTGGTCCAATGCGATTTCCCTTTATAATGGTTTTTTAACCATTTTAGAGGATTTTTCCTCTTTTTCTAAAGAACATAGGGCATCTTCTTTCTACGATAATTTCTTCATCCTAAGTCCATTTTTGCCCATTCAAGTTGTAGTAGATTCAGAATGAAAAGATCTCTGGAATGGGGATATTTCCAGGAATTTCCTTAGACTTTCATTTTCCTCACTGAGGAACACTGTCATGCGGAAGGAGTTAATATTGTGGACAAAACCAACCTCCCTAGAAGCTTAAGGCTTTCTAGTGACAAACAAGACAATTAAGAACAATCCTTCTCTAAATATGCATTTACCATACAAGAAATCAAGTGTTTAGATCCTACCTGTGGTCCAACGCTGTTGTAGTAGTCCAGCCTCGTCGATCCGGATGAGCTCCTCCTTCTCTCCGAAACCTGCATTCACTAACAATCAAACGATTAAATAGCACCTGAATATCATCTCATAAAATAAAACATATTCAACATACAGACCAAGGATTATATGAACCAACTCATTAATAACAAATTGTTGAGAAGAATGGACTTATTTGTATTAATAGGAAACAAAAGAAACCATTACAACCTGAGCCTTGGTGTTGTGCAAGTTCCTCCCAGGGTCGAGCAAGAGTTTTCCTTTACTTTGATAAGCTCACCCACTTCCAAATGAAACAAGAAAGGATGGTAATCTCTCCTCACAAGCTTCTACAAGGAAGTAATAATTCCAACAACATCTACCCTTTGGAATCTTTAGCTTTCAACCTCCCCTCCTCTGGCCCAATGCCTGTATTTATAGTGTTCTAGAGGAAGTTAATCAGGTCCAACATCAATGGGATAAGCCCCTCTTTTGGATGGGGTAGCTCCTCTCTTGATGGGATAAGTTCCTCTTTCATAGGGATGCATGAACCATGTGGAGGCGCTCAATACACATCAAACAATCTTCTAGAATGCTCTAGAAATGACCACAAGTAACTTTTTTAAGATGAAACTCGTGCCTTTTGACCTTTAGAGGGGTACGCACCCCACCCTTGACATAAAGAGCATACAAGTACGCAGGTATAATGAACTTGGAGTGCGTACACGCAGGTAAGGTAGAGAGAACCTCTGTACCCAGAGATAAACATGATTTTTACAGACTTTCTCTCTTTCTTGAAGTTTGACATGGAGAGGAGAGGTATAAGGCTTGCCAAGGAGGATAGTATGACTGTTGATGGAGCCATACTAACTGCAGATAGTCATGGTGACAAATTTTAGTGTAACAGTTCCCTATGGTTCAAGCTTGTGTAACAATGAACCCATCTCCACTTTAACCCTTGTGATTTCCATTCTATCAGCCTCTTCCATCAGATGAGCCTTGGTTTTTTCTCCTTCCATCATCACTATCTTCTTAGCCAATCATATGCTTTCACTTGGTTGTTTTACCCTTTTTGAGGAACAGTTGTAGTGAGTGGTCTTATTAGCCAGCTTATTCACATAAATCAACATGTTTTGAGAACTTCCAAAATCATTGGAACCAGTTGCTATCTTAGACACCACTCATTCCTCAAATTGGAGTCCTCTTTAAGCTCTTTTCATACTCCCTAAATATGAAAAGATTGTCGATTGCTTGTCCTTTTCAACTCGTTAACGGATTGGAAATGACATCTACTCAGTATAAGTTTAACCCTTTTTCGGGCTGAGATAGATTATTTACGAAAAAGGAATACGTTGACCAAACATGGTTAATAGGTTCTCTCTCATATTGTTTTACGCTTTTTCAGGCTTGAGAGACAAATCTACAAAAAATAACTTGTGGAGTTTTCTTTTCGTCGCTTTTCAAACTCTATAAACATGAAAAGGACCAAGTTATATTTGTCGTTAAACTTGTTAAAACATCAAATAGCGACAAACTTGTTGATCATGACAAGACCGAGTTTTAGCTTCGCTAGACTCGTTAAAACATCACATAGTGATGGATTCACCCAAAGGGTGGAATAATACAACAAGAATATGCTATCCTCCTCAAGATTGATAAAAAATAAAGAGGTACTGGTCAACAATGACTGGGGAAAAGGGAAAAGGGGGAAAACCACTTTATGGTTGTAGGTTGCTCTTGAACATGACACTTTCACTTCATCTCCGTGACTATTTGGGTTGGGTTATCTGCTTGAAAATTATCATACGTATGGTCTATCACACCATCCATCACTTTTGTTTTTGGTCAATGCTGCCAATTCATTCTGTGTCACCGATATGTTCAAGAGAAGTCATTCAGTTAAACTTCATCCTTTTCAATACCATAAATGTTCATTTTCTTGACCGCCATTCCTGAACCTTGTGTCATCAATCAAATTCTGTCTCCAAAATCATTACACTTGTTTCGTGTCATTGATGTGGGATACATCAAGACCCTCCTGTGACGAGTCCCTTCTTGTCGACATCAACACATTATTCAAGAAGTTGACTTAGAAACCCCCTTCCAGTACCTTGAGGCTTTCATACATCAATGGAAAATTTCTTGCTTTCGGCGATAGTTTGACATCAATGGCCTTTGACTGAAAGACTTTGTATGGTGTTCGACATCAAAACATATATTCACATCATGTAGAATGTACTACAATACCTTGAGGATCATTATCATTATCGGTGATTTCTCTCGCGTCTATTAATGACTTACAACATTGGCTAGTAATCAAACAATATCTTCCCATGTTTGACTTCAGATCACATATTGACATGGTTAGACTTGTACTTGAGAGAACGATTGAATGAGATAGAAGACCTCAGATCTAGTTTCATCCATCCGGGCTACGATTTCAGGAGTACTAAATCATATGTACAATGGATTTACATTGATGGTCATTCCGATCATGGTTCTATATATGTAGACGGCTGTCTATGTAAATGTAATGAAAGTTTATATGCTGAGCATGGGTATGCCTTCCCTCATAAATTCATGAAAAAAAAAATCATGATATATGTATTGTAATTGATGCATGTCACCTTCCACTTCGAAACCTCCTCATCACATTGTAAAGCATTTCATTTGACATTAACATTTTTTCAACTTCATGCTTTAGGGGGTAGTTGTTACAAATCCATTTGGGCACATCACTCCCATCATCCATATCAGTGTTTTAGGGCTCATCAAACTCTAATTTCAGTTGCTACATGCCCTAAACAAGTCACACTTTTGAATGCCTCCTTCCCAGATAGTTTCATGACTTGAAGACAACCTGAAATGACCTATAAAGGGACCAGAGCAGGTAGGCCCATGTAAGGGTGTGTTGCAGAGCCATTGAGTCCATGCGAGGGTGCTCTGCAGAGCACTTAGGCCCTCTTTCACCTGCGCTGGGCGAGATTGAGTGAAATTCACATAGGGTTTGGGGAATATTCTTATCTCTTGCAGTCATCTAGAAGTTTCCCTTACTTATCAACTCCTATGAGCTCGAAAATTAATGAGGAATGAGTTAAGATGCATCGTATCCTCTCATCCCTTCCTCCATGGAAATAATTCTAAGTATGGAAGGCCATTTAATACCCCCATTTATGACATGACCTCCTTCATCCTCCTATAAATTGAATGCTCATCTAAGTGATCAGGGATTTGACTATGTTGAATTGTAAGGAGATAATGTTGCTATGGTAATTGACTTTGAGACAAGTATTGTTATGCTACAAGTTTGTCATGCTATTGATGTGATGTGGATGGGATCCAAGTTGGAGGAGTGATTTTGAATCATACTTGATGGCTGTAATTCCTTCTTCTATTCAATAAAGTATTTGAACCTTTTTCCCATATGTGTATCTTGTTATATGATGCTTATATGTGTGAATGTATTTGATTCCATTTACTTGTATTCAATATATCTTTTGCTTTGATTGATTCTTTGTGTTCTATTGATGTTTATAGGTACTTCTCAAGTGTGTTAAGTATGGGAAGGAGCGACCGGATTGATACAAAGGAGACAAGAGGAAATAAGAACTACAAGTACGTCTTCTCATTTTCTTTGTCTTACCTATTGCTTATAGGAAAAGGATAAAGTTATTTAAACTGTTGTTATAGATATGGCTACCTATCTAGGGAATTAGTATTTATCCGTAGATACCAAATTCTCCAAAACAATTAGGTAAGGTCTTCATTGCTTTAGTGAATGTAGTATTACCAACATTTCCTTCTCATAAATAGTTTTGTGTAAATAAATTTCCTTTGATTGGATGACTTTCAAAAGTAATGGGTCTTCCTTCTTGCATTAAAACAACACCAATTCCATTTCCTGAGGCATCACATTCCACAATAAAGGTTTTTGTGAAGTTTGGTGTAGCTAATACCGGTGCTTGTTACATTTCTTGTTTAAGATGTTTGAAGTCCTTTCTTGCTTCTCGAGTCCAAGAAAATGCATATTTCCTCAATAATGTTATTAGAGGTGATGTTATTCTCCTAGAATTCTTAACAAACTTGTGATAATACCCTATCAACCTGAGAAATCCTCGAAGATGCTTTATGGTTGTGGGGATTTTCCATTCCTTAATGGCTTTAATCTACCTTAACACCCTCATGAGATACAATATGACCCAATTATTCCACCTCCTATACTACAAAGAAACATTTGGAGGTTTTTTCATATAATTGTTTCTCCTCCAATAGTTTGAGCACCTTGTCAATATGTTGAGAATGATCCTTCCAAGACTTGATGTAGATTAGTATATCATCAAAAAATACTAACACTAACTTTCTAAGGAAGGGTTTGAAAATGGAATTCATCAAACCTTGAAATGTGGAAGGTGCATAAGTAAAGCCAAAAGGCATGACCAAAAAATCATAATGACCCTCATGAGTTCTCAATGTTGTTTTTGAAATGTCTTTAGTCTTCATTCTAATTTGATGATATCCTGAATGAAGATCCAACTTGGTGAAGTAAATTTCTCCATGTAATTCATCCAAAAATTCATCAATGACAGTAATGAGAAATTTATCTTTAATAGTGATCTTGTTGAGCTCCCTATAATCTAGGCACATACACCGATCCATCCTTATTGTGCACCAATACTACTGGAGCAGAGAAGGAATTTTGACTAGGTTTAATTATACCATTCTCTAGCATTTCTGCAACCTTACATTCAATTTCTCTCTTTTGGGCATAAGGATATTTGTAAAGTTTGGTGTTTGGAGGAACACTTCCTGGAATCAAATGAATAGCACGATCATGATCAAGAATTGGTGGGAGGCCTTTGGAAGTCTCAAATACCTTGGAATGATTATCCAAGATTTTTTGGAGATCTGGAGAAATATATGATTTTGATGTTTGAGCCTCTAGTGAGCATAATTGTGCAATTACGCTTTGTTTTTATTTCTTCATAATATTTGTCATGCCATTACAGTTGATTATCTTTCCTCGTTTCCCTGTGATACCCCTTAATTCAACTTCCTTTCCTTCCAAAAAAATTTCAAGAAAAGTTCTTGAAAATTAAAAGCTATCATCCCCAAATATTGTAACCATTAGACTAATAGTACAACATCAACACCACACATTCGAATGAAAAACATTAGACTATTCAATACATATTCCCCCATACATGGATTGATATTATGGTATTTTCCAGAGAAATTTATAGTTCCTCCATTTGCAACCATCACTTGACACTTTGGTGTTGGATATAGAAAGAAATTCAATTCCTTGGTTATCTTACAGTGAATAAAATTATGGGTATTGTTATCACGCCAAGAAACTCACCGAGGTTGTATATCAGTGATGCTCGGGAACATTACAAATTCAACAAAATGTTGCATAAAATGATGGATGAATGAAAGAAATGCTGCACGTTCAAGCCAGATAACCACTCCCACTATGACTAACCTCGGATATGGGTGAACACCCCCAAACTACAAGGCTTTTAACCACCAACTACTCACAACTTAAGGAAAACGTGAGGATGGAGAAGACTGATCACACCAACAGATGCACAGGACCCTGTGATGGCCGGCTGCGACCAGCTAAAAGGTCTGTAACAGACAAGATGACAGCTCTCTGGTATTAAAACAACATAAACTTCTAAGAAAATTCAATGAAACATGCTAAATTCTAACACAGAAGTGGGATTAAAACCACTCTGATGCCAAACGCTCATAGAAAAATGAATTAATGCAAAACAGGCACAACCTGGAACATAGAAGAAGTGAAAAATTAGAAAATGACAACAAAAGAAGCTTGTATTAGTTGGAAATGAAGACCAGACACTGCAGGTCTCACCCGGCTATAAATTAGCATTTACGAGTGAGCAAAGGGAATCTCTCTTTTCCAGAGAGATTGTTTCATCCGCTATCAGGTTCTTAGAGGATGCGCAAGTACAAAAAAAAAATTCCACCTTCCTCCTTATCACTAGGAGAAACTGCCCTTTACTAGTATTATAAGTAAGTCCCACCATGGTGTATTTACAGCCTCCAGAAGTTGAAACTTACAACATACTAACACTCATCTAACACTCTTCAATCCTTTACATCGTGTTTCTGGCTATATATAGAGTTTATTTTACAAAAATCTCTGCTAGGCTATGCATGGAGGTGTCTTAATGGATTACCAACCACATTTAAATTTAGATATGGGATTCCTGCTAAAATCTGAACATTTTAATGAACAAAATGGCTCTATATGTACTTTGGTGTACTCCTTGAACAGGTGGAAGGTTGACTAGATAAACTTCCATAGATGCCGCATAGTTGAACTGCTCGAGGGTGTCCTTTCTTGTCCTTGACCATGCCATTCCTTAATTGTGGTAGATGGATCATAATTCGCTTCCTTGCACACCCAAAATTGGCCCCAAAACACTAATGAATACCCTGGAAACACATTGAAAACAAACAGGGATGGAGACAAAACATTGGTTGTCGGATGGCAAGAAGAATAGCCAAGATCTACTCTCGAGAGGCGATGAGAAGGCACAATTTGAATATTAGCCATTAGATTAAAGAAATGGACGATGGAGGAGAGATCACGATATCGTATCGGTGGAAGACAAAGGCGATAGGAGCTTTAACACATGGCTGCAATTCGCGATCAGATCGCATATCGCATATCGCAATCGGTAGAAGACATAGGCCATATCGGAGGCAACAGGTCGTGGACGCGATTTGCGATAGCGATTAGATCGCATTGCAACATTGTGTCAGAAGAAGCTAAGAGAACAGATTGAGGCATTGGGCATGGATGCGATTTGCGATCTGATCGCATCGCATAGGGAAAATCAAAGGTAGCATAGTAGAAGGGAGTTCAAGGTTTACAAAGGATTTTGAATGAAAATAGGGACAACGGGAGGTTAAGAAGGTGTGAAGAAACTGAACGAGGAAGAGCAGAATGCCTGCTTTGGGCACCTTTCTCAGCACAACCAATCATCAGTCCTGAAAATTGACCTTCAACCGCTGAAGCTTGTAGTAGAGCTAATAGGTACTACTCGAATCAATCAATGCTATTACCTTTTTCTTCTTGATATATCCTTATACCTTGAGAGTTTGAGGAGTGGTAATTCCTTCCAATGCATTACAAGATATGGTCAGATTCATTTCTTCTTTCTCTGGGGTTGGTTCTTGGTGTATATCCTCCTCTTTTGATGTTTCTTGTTCCTTTTCTTCCTCCCCTTCACAATCTATGTAGAATAATTTCTTCTCAGCACACTTATGACCTTTAGTGTATTTGTTATCACAACTAAAAAAATCATTTTACTCTTTTTTTCCTCCAATTTTTGCGGCTTCAACCTTGTAGGCTGCAGAAGACTAGGAGCAACAACACTTCCATCTTTATAATTATGAGTGGTAGACTTCCTTGTTGCCATAATTTTTCTTTCAAATTTTCTTTCCACCTTGAATTCCTTCTCTAGTGAATTAGGTTCCCAAAAGTTGAACCTCATGTTGGATGTTACCCATGAAGGTCCCTATGAAAACATCAATCTTATGCTCTTCTGGAATATCAGTTACCCTGATATTAAATTTTTGGAAGTCCTCAATGTGCTTCGCCATTGAACCCTTTTGTTTGAGATTTATCAATTGGATAAATAAGGTGTTTCTCTTTGTATCCTCATAATGTGCTATCATTTCCTCCATAAAAATTGACCAAGTGACAAGTGGTTTACGAGAAAAAAATCATCGAAACCATAAAAACTTATTAGGTTCTGAATATAAAGATGTAATGTGTACCTTTTTCTGTGTTACACATCACAGGGATCAAAATATTGCTCCTTTGTAGTATCCATGTTACTAAATCCTTTCCATCAAAATTCCTCATATCTATATTTAGAATGATGTGGTTCTTAAACCCCACGTTGGAGTCTCTAAAATCATAATTCATATTCTTTTTGTCGTCATCATGATTTTCATGGATTACCTTATCACCACCGGGAAGTATTTCTTGCAACAACTTTGTCAACCCTTCAAACTTGGCATTAATTGCATCCATGTCTACTTTAAAAACCTCCATGTTGCCTTCTATTTTTTCTTCTAAACCATCCATCTTAGGTTCCAATTCATTTTTGGTTACTCTTTGCGAGAGTGAGATTTGTTGCACTTGGTCTTGTAATTTTGATATATCATATTACATTTCTTCCTCTTCTTCATGCATCATAGTAGAGCTCTCTGGTTGCTTACTAGGTATATCCATTTTTTCTTGAGGCATTTTTGAATCAAACAATGATATTTATGCTTCATTATGCCCTTTTAATGACTTCAAACTGATTTTTCAAACAAAAGTTATACAAAAATTTAAAAAACTACACACATATTTCTTGTTTTGTAGGAGCTCGATATTGAATTTGTTATATCTATGTAATTTCGGATCTCCAAGGTCTAAAATTACGTCCTATAGTATCCCTATGAGTCTTCTTTCCAATCCCATAATTCAAGATGAGATTGGATTCTTCAACAAAGAGTTATGCCCAATCTGCCACGATGACTTGATTATAGACTCGTTTAGTAGAGCAAACACGTATGGAGTGCAACGTTTCACCGTTTTGACCTTCAGAACTGAAAATGATACAAAAAAACTAAATTTCATGTAATTTTAGTTCCATTTTACAAATTTCCTATCTGATTCTCAGAGAGAAAGTTATGACGATTTTATCTAGGTCACTTGTTTGAGATGGACTTCTAGAGCTTGGAACAACCCTAACTTCCTCAAATAATATCTCCAAAAATATAGCGAACCAAGATCTAAAATTCATACATGAAGTTCACCAATATTTCATCTCGAAGTGGTCGAAATTTCATCTTCTGAAGCCTCATAGAAACAAAGTTATAGTGAAAATTCCAATATGTCATGTTTGAAGAAGCGAAACCCTAGAATCCAAAGCTTTGATACCAAATGTTATGCAACCAACTAACAAAGCTGAAGAAAAGATATATCAACGACTTAAAAACTATCCATTTCAAGGGGGAAACCTCCTTTACATGACATAAATGAACAATTATTTGATGATCCAAATGACAATACCTCTTTGGTATATATATGAGTCTAAGGGGTCACAATATAATCAGAGCCTACTTAAAAATAACAATGCAAGAGCACAACAATAAAAATAATGGGCTTTTATGGGGACACAGCAATACCAACATGGGGGATACATGGCCACAAAATAACAATAGAGGGCTCCAATAACAATAAAAACAATGGGAATACACTAGTATTATAGGTATCTAACACAAATTCTTCAAATTCCATCTCATTCCATATAGTTGATCAAATTCCTTAGCAGAGTTCTCCCTTTCCATATCAAGTAAGTTCGGATTTTATTTATATTTTGATTATCTAATTGATTTATTTTAACCCATGTAGATTTGAAGAAAAATGTATGAAAATTATTTGTAGGATCCAGATTCAGAATCGAGTTCAGATGCAGAAAATATTACTCCATATTATTTTCAAAAATGTTGGAAGCTCTTATCAGGAGCATCATAACACAAGTAGTTGGTAGATGAAAATGGAAAGCCTCTTAACCCTTCCAAATGGAATATGGAATATTATAGCTGCAATCCTAGATCAACGATGATAATAATTTTTTGGTATACTGAAATTTGAACAAACCAATTGCATTGTGATGCTTACTAATACAGTTGATATTGTACTAATGACACTCAATATTTTTTGAAATTAGGATTCTAGTGATGATGAACAATCCACCTACCATATTTCGGAGCACCCCACTATAACATCGAATTGAGGGAATGTTTCATTAAGAATGTTTGAATCAACCATATATTGGATTCCCACTACGTCCAGATTCACCAATTAGGAATGTCTAGAGGAATAGTAGTTCTTCATGACAAGTTGGAAATGAAGCCAATCAAATGGAGGTTGGTATGGATGATTACTTATGGGATAAAAATGCCATGGAGTCAATGTTGTTAGATGCATTCCAAAATTATGAGCTCGGGGATGATGCTCATATCACTAATACCTTATTCAAAATCATGAAATTTGTTTCAACCACCCCACATTTTGGACTTGGCGGCAAGTCAAATTCTACTCATCTAGGGACAATTATGTTGTTGTAAAATGCGAAATAAATGTTTGGCATTTCGAATGCATGTTCCTCAACAATATTGAGGTAATTGACTTGCATGATCGATCAAGTTCCTTATATTTTGTGACACAACCAAATTTAAAAATGGTCGATTTTATGAATGTTAAATATTGACACTGTACAATTGTATTCCCCACCAACTATGGGATATTCAAAGATAAGGTTCTTTCGAGTGATAATTTCTTGTGAGGTAGCTGCAAAGAGGCAAAGAAGTTGTCGAAAATGTTTTGTTTTGAGTACATATTATATCATGCATATTAGAATTATTGTATTCTATATAGAGGAGAATATGCAAACAAAGATATATGTCAAAAATGTGGGCATGGAAGGTACCGTAATTAAAAAAACAGGTAAATCACATGATCCTCCTCATAATATATTGAGGAACATGCCTATAATGCCAAGGATTCAAAGACACTTTCGTTGCAAATAATTAGCTATGCTTCAGGGGTGGTATGTCTCACATATAATTGATTCATGAGGTATGTGAATACCAACAGATTCAATAGCCATGAAGCATATAGAGGATAAATGGCCTAAAATTTTTAAGGATGAAGTGCCAAGTCTATGAATCAACATATCCATGGATAGCGTCAACCCATATTCCCTCCAAAACACCAACTGTTATGTTTGGCTTATAGTAGTGATCAATAACAATACCCCCCAAGGTTTTCCAAAAATAATGAACATATTATGTAGCCTCTCATAGTCCCTAGTAGAAGAGAAGTGAAGAATATGGATGTGTACTTACAACCATTGATAGATGAATTTAATGAATTATGGGAAGGGATACATATGTATGATGTATCAAGACCCATCACAACAGAGATGAGTTTTATATTGTATGGCATATGTTCTTACACCACACTTGATAATCTAGGTTTAGGAGATTTCTTTGGTAAATTACATTCTTATTAATTTGTTTAGTAACATATTGTTTCACATATTAATTTAATTCATTGCAATTGTTTCAGATCTTCATGGTCACTGATGTGTCAACCTATATACAATAATTTCATAGGTCTTGTAACAAAAGGGTAGCATGGATGTAAATGTTGTGGACCTTCTCTGAAGGCTAAGTGGTTCGAGCACCTACCAAATCCAGTTTATGACTACTGGAGGGTATTCCTCCTAGAAGAACACCCTTACAGAAGAGAAACATCCATTTTTAATGGTAAACCAAATAAAATCCAAAGGCCTGCAATAATTACACCAGCTAAATGGCTTAGAGCATATGAGATAGAGAAGGAGAAGGAGTTTGCAGAAATGTTAGATTCAAATGGGGAGCCTATGTTCAACGATCTAGATTTCTTTGACACCTATGTTGAGAAATTACCCATTGGGATGAAAAAGAAATTTGTGTTTTATGAGCTCTGATATTGGGAGCAACTTAATATTACCCACTTACTAGATCCCATGCATATATTTAAAAATATTTCATCTTCTTTATGGAGGCACATATGATCGAAATAAAGTGAAACATTGGTTGTTAGAAGAGATATTATTTCTTCAAAAGATAAAAAGAAACATTGGCCAAGACAAGAAACTAGAGGAGAGGTTGGCCCCTCTTGGTCTTTCAAAGAAGGTGATGTCCTTTGGGTTTTTAATAAATATGGTATTTCTTTCTCAAAGGAAGTTATAATGAATGTGAGGGTGCCTTATTTATATGGGTCTTCATTACGACATTGCTTCAATGTGGATGCCTGTTTGTCATGGTTGAAATCACATGACTACTTGAACCTTCTAAGCGTACGTATGTCAAAAACATGATTTTATTATTTTTTGTTTTTATGTAATGGGGTATTTTATAAAAGAAATTGTTGTATAATGTATTATTTATTTTGCAGTGTCATTACCCTCTTCTCGTGTGTGGGTGTGTAAACCATGACTTTCGCTAAGACCTATGACGTGCCATATCTAAATTATATGCATTTGTACGTTGGATCACATCAAAGGAGAATCATATGGCTAGCATTCCATGGTGGCATCAAGATATAGCTGAGATTTTTTGTATGTTTGAAAAGAAATTTCTGAAGAGTTTCATGGACTTGCAGGTTAATCTTCTAATTCACTTAGTAGATGAGGTTGGATTAGTTGGGTTCATTTCTTGTCACTGGATGTTATTCTTAGAGGTACATGAAGAAATTGAAAGGTTTTGTTTGACAAAGGGTAAAACCCGAGGGGTCTATGACAGAGGGGTATATATCATATGAGTATTTCTATTATGCTAATGAGTACATCAAGTAGATTGATGTAATTTCCCTAGTTAAAAATCCATGTAATAAAGTTAATAAAGGTGAGATAATAACCAAGGTCATGGAACACATATTCCAAGCTGAATGTTGGGAAAATACATAGTGATGGGGATCACTTGTGATTAATTAATGGCTAAGTAAATTGGAAAATCTAATGGCAACGAATTTGAAAAGGTATGCATAATTTATTGGAATTTATTTATCAAAATAATGGAAAAGAGGAGAAAAGGGAGGTGAAAGATCACAGGTTTCATGTTAGGAAGAAAATGAAGGAAAATAATGAAAAACTGAAGAAAATAGTGGCTTCATTAATAAAAAGGCTTCTCGTGATCAATTTGTAGTTTTTTGCTAGTTTAGTTTTGGAGCGCTCATTTTCTACTCTCTCTCTCATACTCTTGGACACTTAAATGTTTCTTGGAGCAATTTTGGAAGAGTGTGGCATACTTGTGATTTGGATCAAGAAGGCAAAGGAAGAGCAGAAAAGTGCAAGAGGACATCGGGATTAACAACTACAACAGGTTTTTCTTGCAGGTACTGAATTACATGTATGATTTCCTTGCTAGTTTGGCATGCATGGCACATGGATGTGGTGTCTTGGTTATAATATTTCATTGGCATGGAGGTTTTCCTAGATTTATAGTGGGTTTTCCTAGCCTTTCTATTTCTTTGATAACCATGGCATTGTGGGTTTTACCTTTCTTTTTTGTTCGGTTCTCATGTTCCTTTGGCTGTGGGTTGAGTTATTAGTTCCTAGAATAATTGGTTGGACAAATTCTCTAGAAGCCCTATAACATCCTGGATTGAGTTACTAGTCCTGGAAGCCTTGGTTGGAAAAACTCTTTAGAATCCCTTGGTGGGTTGAGTTACTAGTCATGGAATCCCTGGTTGGAGAAACTCTTTGGAATCCCGACAACATCTGTGGGTTGAGTTACTAGTCTTTGGAAGCTATGGTTGGAACAAATGCTCTGGAACCTTGGAAAACTTGGATAGAGACTGATCTATTGATGGTTAGTGGTGTTTGACTGAGAGGTGGAATCACTAGTTAAGGGTTGAGGTGGTTTGGCCTCTTGAAGCCTTGGTTTGGTTTTGTTTGATTTGCTCCATGAGATCCCATATTAATGTTTGTAATATGGAACGGGGGTGATTGGCTGAAAGAAAGATTTGTTTCAGCCCAATCTATGGTCAGGTGGTTCGTGGAAGTCCCACACTTGGTTTCATTTCGCATATGTTAATAAGAGCTTGTTTCCTCTTGTATTTGATGGGAAAATGTACTTGTTATTATGTGATTTATATGGTTGTCATATCCTTGCTATTTTCATGGTTTATATGTTGGTTATGAGAATTATTTATAGCAATTTTGATGTATGGCTCTCATCATGTTTTGCCTAGTAAATGAATGAACAATGAATATGTGACCTAATAGTGGGTAATGCAACTATTGTGATAAGGCATCAATTCTTCCTAATGAATCTCAAATAAGAATTAGACCCCTATGCTCATATATGTTGTTATGATCTTCGGAATGCATATTTTTGACATGTTTGATGAAATGACTGTCATGGCTAATAGGGGTCCAGTCAGTTCATTGATTAAATTTTTGCATCCATACTCATGTTTTGATGTTATTTATAATTCTTGAAGGTTTCATGGAGTTATGGGAAGTGGCCTTATTCCTAACCCTGAAAAAGTGGCACAAAATCTAGGGTTGTTGGCATTGAAGTAGCTGAGAAAGTCCACAGTTGCTGGTTTTCCCTTACGGTGGAAGTGATTAGAGGCCCATAGTCACACGCATGGCTTATTAAGGGAGTGAATAGGGTGTTATATGGTGATATTTTCAGTTTATTGAAGGGTTTATCACCTATAAGTGTAGGGTGGCTCCTAGAGGTTCTGTAGCATGTGTGGAAGGTCAGTTTGGTTTAGTTCTATCGGTTCCACTTCCTTAACTATACATAGGGAGTTGAGTCACATCATAGTATCCTATCATCACATGTTTACCCCACTAGACCAAGTAGCTTCGGTAAATGTGGAAGGAGGTATTTACATAGTGGTATCAAAGCATGGTTCACCCCTTGGATTAGATGAGCGGTGTGTTAGTCATGCATTCACTTTGGTTGCATATATGTGTTCTCTATGCTTATGCTCTATGTACTTGTGTGTATGCATGGTGGTGGTCATGGTTGCAATGGTGTTGCCATGTGGAAGTGGATGGTGCGTTGTTGGATGTAGTCGTCATGAATGTATGTTGGTTATGAATGTCAGAGCTTATATATTGTTATGCATAGATTGATATGGTTGTAGTTGTCATGCATGAGGTAATGGTATGTGGTTGGTATGATCAGGCATTGATACCTAGATAATGGTTGAAATTTATGATTAATGCATATATGATTATGTTTATACATGTATTATGCTAGTCTAGTTGGTCTTGTAGACAACATATCCTCCCCGAACTATATTGAGCTAACATGATATACCTTGCAGGAAGAGAATATCCAAGATGACTAGAAGAATGGTAGACTATAGTTCATAAGGTTCTCCCTATGGATCAGATGAGAAACATGGTGTTGGGCACTCTTCTAGCATAGAAGACACATTGAGAATTTTGAAGGAAGAAATAAGGATTTACAAAGCAGATAATGATAGGATCATTCAGGAATAAGAGAAATAAGAAGAAGTTAATGTAGTCATACTTCATAGCTTTTCAGACTTGTAGAGACATGGACGACTTCAGATTAGCTATGTGTAGGAGGATAGGACTAGTGGGGCATTTGATAGTATATCTCATGGTCGGCACAGGTTGAATATATATGACACTATCATGGATGAAAGATTCTTGGATACACCTGATAGGTGAGGCAATGGATATGGAATTTACTCTATTTTTGGTTTAGATAGGTATCACGGTCGATATTTTTTGGATGAGTTCAAGAAAGAAAATCCACCTACATTTGATGGGGAAATGAAGAAGTCACAGGAGGTCAAAGCATGGTTGCTTGGTATGAACAAGTTCTTCAGGTTGTATTATTACTCAATGAACATGAAGGACAAAATTGCTACATTTAGTCTTAAAGGAAAAACATACATTTGGTGGGAAGATGTAAAGAACCTTAGAGGCATTCATGAAGAGGAGTTGACTTGGAGTGAGTTTAAGAGACTCTTCAAGAAGTACCTATCAGAGAGATACTAAGATGAAGCCAAAGGAATTCTATGAGCTAGAGATGGGATCTATGATTGATGAGGAATACACTAGTAGATTCTTGGAGTTATTGAGGTATGTGCCTTACCTCAAAGAGGAGACTGCCAATATTCATAGATTCATTAGTGGGTTTTCATATCATTCAAGGAAAGGATTTATTTTAATGAGCCTATATCAATGGAGGAGGCCATTCAGAATCTAAATCATCATTATGAGAAATCAAAGAACAAATTTTAAACTAAGATGGACTAGAAAGATAATGCAAAGAACAAAGGAAAATGGGAAAATAAGTGACCAAGGCCTCAGGACACAGGTAACAAAGAGAATGCAACACCACATAAGAAGTTAAATGCATTTTATAGAGGACAAGAATTCTAGTCTCAGGAGCAGAACAAGGGTGTTGGATAGAAGCCTTTACAATATTGGACTTATGGCAAGGATCATCATCTAAGATATTGTCGATAGCATTAGGGTGATAGACCAAAGATTGACGGTGCATAGCAATCACGTACAGTGGAAGATGTTGGACAGTGTCCCTCAGATTTATGCAACACTGAATAGCAAGAAGGAAGATTACTATGCATATATTATTGAGATGGATGGTAATTTTTGTGATCAAGTTGTTTCTATTTTGATTGACCTTGGATCTAATTATAATTATGTTAACCCTGACTTGGTGTATAAGTTTGGTTTCACTAAAGAAGTGCATGTAGAATCTAGGTTAGTGCAGTTGACTACAGGTACAAAGAAGAGATTTCATCATTGGATAAGAGCTTGCACATTTGAATTGAATGCTATGCCTACCTTAGCACATTTAAATGTATTGTCATTGGATCATATAGTATTCTTGTGGGTATGGAATGGTTGTATCTTCACAGAACGAAGGTGGATTGTTATGACAAAGCTATTGAATGCTTGGATGAAAATGGAGAACAGAGAACCTTATAGGGTAAGAAGAAGGAAACATCAATTAGGATGGTGATAGATATGCAGGTAAATCATAGTCACAAGAAGGGGTATGTGTTACTCACAGTGCATATTTCTAGTGATTAAGGTAATTAAGTTAATGATGCAAATGTCTTGAGTAGGTACCTGGTTTTATAGTAGTTTCAGGATATGTTTCTGGCATAGATTTTAAAGTTTTTGCCTTATAGGGAAGTTAAGTTTTCTATTGAGATAGTACCAGGGGCAGCATCAACATCAAAGGCACCTTACAGGATGAGCACACCAGAGATACTAGAGATGAAGTTGCAATTAAAGGAAATACTTGAAAAGGGATACATCAGGGCAAGTGTATCACCTTGGGGTGCACTGATGTTGTTTGTGAAGAAGGATCGTACTCTTAGGCTATGCATTGATTATAGGAAGTTGAAAAAGGTGGCGATTAAGAACTAGTATATGTTTCCAAGTATTGATGACTTGTTTGATCAGTTGAAAGGAGTAACAATATTCTCGAAGATTAATCTGAGATCCGGATAATTTGGTACGCATCAAGTAAGAGGAGATTTACAAGACAACCTTCTGGATGAAGTATGGGAATTATGAGTTTATTGTATTTCCATTTGGTTTGACTAATGCTCCAACTACTTTCATGTGCTTGATAAATAGTGTGTTGCATTCTTATTTGGACAAGTTTGTTGTTGTATTAATTGATGACATATTGGTATATTCTAAGAATGAAGAAGAGCATGCCGAACACTTAGCATCGGTATTGAGATTATTCAGAGAGCATCAGTTAAATGCTAAGATCAATAAGTGCATTTTATTTTAGATAGAGGTACATTACTTTGGAAATGTTGTTTCCAAGGAGGGTATAGCAGCGGATTCAGAAAAGATAAGGGCTATCATGGAATGGGAACTCCTAGAAATGTGGATGAGGTAAGATCATTAATTGGACTAGCAGGTTACTATAGGAGGTTCATCAAGAATTTCTCTTAGATTTCATATCCTATCACATCATTATAGAGGAAAAGTAGGAAGTTTGAATGTACAAAATAATGTGTAGCAAGTTTTGAACAATTGAAGCAGTTGTTGATGAATGCTCTAGTGTTAAAGATTTCAGATCCAGATAAAGAGTTTGTAGTGTGCATGGATTTTTGCAAGAGGGGGTTTATTGGAGTCCTTATGCAAGAAGGATAGGTGGTATGCTATGAATCAAGGAAATTGAATGAGAATGAGAAGAATTATCCGACACATGATCTTGAGTTGGCAATGATCATTCATGCATTGAAGATGTGGAGGCATTATCTTCTTGGTAGGAGGTTTTTATTTATGAGTGATCACAGTGGGTTGAGATACCTATTTTACCAATCGAATGATGATGCAACTACTATGATAAGGCATCAAATATTCTTAGTGATTCTCAGATAAGTATGAGGCCCCTATGCTCAGATTTGTTGTTATCACCTATAGATTGCATATTCGTGACATGTTTGATGAAATTCCTGTCATGTCTAGTAGGGGTACAATCAAGTGTTTGTTCAAATATTTACATTTGTATCGATGCCTCAATGTTATTTTTCATTCTTGAGGGTTTCATGGAGTTTTGGGAAGTGGCCTAAGTCCTGGCCTTCAAAAGGAGCCATAGAATCTAGGGTTGAAAGCTCAGAACTAGCTGAAAAGGACCCCATTCGCTTGCATGCCCTTGTTGTGAGAGCGATTGGAGGGCCCCAGTTGCACGCATACCCATTTCATGGGAGCGACTGAGGCTCTAGAGCAGTGAAGTGTCAATTTGTTTTAGGGGTTAATCACTTAGGAGGGTTGGTTGTCTCCTATAGCTTTTGTGACATGTGCAAAAGGTCAGATTGATTGTGTTTGGTTGGTTCCACTTCCTTAACTATACATGGGGAGTTGAATCATATTGTAGTAGCTGCTCGTCACATGTTTACCCCAATAGACTGGTTAACTTGAATAAATGTGGGAGGAGGGTGTTACAGAATCAAAGTCCTTTTTGTATGGAGTTCATTAACATAACACTCATTCAATATCAATCCAAAGCCCCATGGCAAACAAAGGAACACTTTTTTTTAAGAAACGGTTAAGGGTTTTGCAATAATAATACTAGATTATGAGCTAGAAGCCTTATAATATCTTTTTGTTATGCGATAATGTAAATATTCACCAAACCATACAAAATTAGTGCCATCTCTAGGATTTCATTTCTTCCCTATTCTAAATATATATTTTCTTTATGAATATACAAAATCCCAAGAATCAGAAGGTATTTACATTACAACATATATCAACAAAATATTTTAACTAAAACCAATAAACCCGTCCTTAGCTTCCCCAATCAACAACGTCCAAAAATAGGCTTGTCGTTCCTCTGTGAGTGAAGAGGCTTCTTCTTATCAAGAACCACACTAGGTGCAATACCTCCAAGAAAAGTTGAGCACTTCCAACCATACAATTCCCTAGAGTTGTAACTCGAGTGCCAAGTGCAATAAATTCCTCATGGAATTCATTCAAAGAAATTTCCAAACTACTCAAAATTTAGAGGAACTTAGCTTCTAATAATAATTGTGAAGACTAGCATTGTCTCTCATCCATGTCATCCTGTTGTTTCCTAGAAACTTTGGCAACACCTCAACCAAATCAAAAAATTTAAGAAACAAAGAACCAACATCAAGGCTTTCTGGAAGACAATGAGGTTGTTCCATTTAAGGAAAGGACCATTGAACCCGACTTGCAAAAGAAATAACAATCTTAACCCACACCCCAAGACTAGCAAGGTAAGGCTTCCAAAGAATTTTCTGGAGTTCCACATAATCTATTATATAATTGAGACTCAAACACTACCATAAGCCATATTGAGGAAAATTTTCATATCCAACCCAAAATCCTCTGGAGGATGATGAATAGATTGATGATTGAAAGTGCAGGGTGATGAAATTAACTCCAACCCACTTCTCAGAGAAAGAAACTCCATATCCATATTGAATTCCAGTCGCTCTCACCAAATAAGAATTAAATTCTTATGCCTCATTTTGCAGATGAGAAGAAATATTTCGAGACACATAATAAGGTGGAGGGGACACTTAGAGGAAAATTTTAAAGATCGACGTCAGAAATTAATAAATATCTAGATCCCAATACCACTTATCCTTTTATCAAGAGCCATAGACCATTTAGAGTAGGAGGAAAATGCCTCATCTTCGCTTTCAAAAAATTTCCATATGTGTCAAAATTTGAATGAAAGTGAATACGCCTTGGGAGTCTCGTCATGACTATGGTATATAGATGATTTTAAATTTTCGTTGATCCAAATATAATATTCCTTGGCCCAAACATAGCCTTTTTTTCCAAAATGTCTGCCACTGAATTCAAATGTCAACAAACATGGAAAAATTCCATATGCTTGAATTGAGAGGCAAGTAAGAGAATCCTTTGGAGAATAAGAGGGAAAACAAATCTCGACTCCATCATAGCCTAGACCACCTAAAGAATTATAATCATTGAATCAATAAAGACTAGAATAATGTTAAAATTTATTTCCAAAGAAGTTTCTAGACCCTTACATAGAGAAAGAAACTCCATTTCATGGGAGTGACTAAGGCTTTAGAGGAGTGAAGTGTCAAGTTGTCTAAGGGTTTAATCACTTAGAAGGGTTTGGTTGTATCTTGTAGCTTTTGTGACATGTGAAAAAGGTCAGATTGATTGTGTTGGGTTGGTTCCATTTCCTTAACTGTACATGGGGAGTTGAATCAGATTGTAGTAGCCGCTCATCACATGTTTACCCCAATAGATTGGTGAACTTGAGTAAATGTGGGAGGAGGGTGTTATAGAATCAGAGAAATTTTTGTGGAGTCCTTAACATAACACCCATTCACTATCAATCCAAAGCCTCATGGTAAACAAAGGAACATGATTTTTTTTTTTAAGAAACAGTTAAGGTTTTTGCATTAATAATACTAGATTATGAGCTAGAAGCCTTACAATATCTTTTTTTCTCTGACAATGTAAATATTCACCAAACCATACAAAATTAGTGTCATCTCTAGGATTTAATTTCTTCCCTAT
>APFE031083657.1:0-30704 GCA_000404065.3 Pinus taeda
ATGTTGCGGGATCCTTGCCATCAAACTTCCTCATATCGATTTTTGGAATATGGTGGGTCTTCAATCCAACATTAGAGTCTATGGAATCATTATTAACATTTCTTTTGTTGTCATCATGAGTTTCCTGTATTACCCTTTCACCATTAGTGACCATTTCTTGTAGCAACTTATTCATATTTATCTTCAATTCGTCCATGTCTGTCTTCAAGTCTATCTTCAAATCGTCCATCTTAGCTTCTACGCCTTTCTTTAAACCATCCATCTTAGCTTCTACATCTTTCTTTAAACCATCCATCTTAGATTTTGTTCCTTTTTGTGCAAGTGATAATTGTTGCACTTGGTCCCGTAATTTTGATATATCATGTTGCATTTTTTCCTCTTCTTCATGGGTCATGCTAGAGCTTTCAGGTTGCCTACTAGGTGTTTGGATTTTCTTTCCTTGGGGCATCAATTACCAATAATAATGCTTTACTATGCCCTTTGAATTCCTTCAAACTAATTTTTCAAACTAATCTTATGCAAAAAAATTAAAAAAAATACACACCTTTTTTCACTTTGTAGGAGCCTGATGCTGAATCTAACGTATCTCTGTAATTTCGGATCATCCAGTTCTAAAATTCTGATTTATGGTAGCCCTATGTGTCCTCTTTCCAATGCCACCAGTCTGATCCAAATTGTATTCTCCAAGGAAGAGTTATGCAAAATCTCCCACAGTGACCTGATTATAGACTAGTTCAGTAAAGCGAACGTGTACGACATGCCACGAGTCACTGTTTCGACCTTTAGCTCTGAAAGTATATAGAAGAAACTACATTTTGTCTTATTTTTGCACCTTCTTATGAAATTTCAATCCAATGCTCAGAGAAAAAGTTATGAAGATTTTTCCTAGGTCACCTGTTTGGAATGTAATTGAGGAGTCCACAAAAAGCCCAAATTCCTCACATCATATCTCCACAAATATAGCGCAAAAAGCTCTGAAATTTGGACCTGAGATTTACCACGATGTCTTCTGAAATGGGTGTTTTTTTCAACTTCTGAAACGTCTCAGAACAAAAGTTATAGCGAAAATGTCATGATGACCTGTTTGGAGCAGTGAAACCCTAGAATCCAAAACTCTGATACCAAATGTTATGTAACCAGCTGAAGAAAAAGATAGAAAAGATAGATCAACACCTTAGAATTCAGCCTCTTTGAAGGGGCAACCTCCTTTACATTACATAAATGAAAAATTCTTGGATGATTCAAATGACAAAACCTCCTTTCTATATATAGGAGTCTAAGGAGTCACAATATAACCGAGCGGACCTAACAATAATAATATAAAGCCACAAAAATAACAATAGAGGGATCCTATGGGGCACAATAATAACAATATGGGGACAATAGGGGAACAAAAATATTAATAAGGGGTACAACTACAATAGTAATGGGGTAATCACTAGTATTATAGGGACCCAACAGTATCTTAGAGAGGTAGAGTGATATCACACATAAATCCTCCCAGCATAATTCTCTTGAACAAAGAAGAGCTCATCTATGTAGGTTTTAACCCTGTACATAAATTACCTGCATATGAATTCTAAAACACAGAAAATAAACAATGCAAGAGCATAACACATAAAACACATATACATAGAGATTTTCCCCTGGATCCCAAAACTGGGACTACTAGCTTGATTTTTCGTTATGTTCCTTTCAATGTTACAATAAATATTTATACATGTCAAAGCATCCAATACCATGAACCAAAAACCATCGCGTCAAAAACAATGGACTGAAAACAATCGTGTCCAAAACAATGGACTGAAAACCATCGCGTCCAAAACCATGTGTGAAAAAAATGCACAAAACCATAGGTATATCCACCCAACCTAATATAGGGTCCAAAAAAAATCCCCAGGGCACTACCCTAGACCCCATAGAGGGGGGCTACCCACCACCCTCAAACTCCCTATGACCCCACTACTGCACAATCGATGCAACAAAGGGGGAGGGGTCTACCCCCCCTAACGCCCCAGTTAACTATGTAGGTTAGTCATGGAAAGAATATAACACGACCCAACATTCTCCCACTTGTTGTTCTCTTTCCACATGGGCCACATAAGAGCTTAGTAATTTATCCAGCCCTGAAATGCCCATTGTTTCTCTACACCAAGAGAACTTCTCAAAGCTCACATATTTTTTCAATGCATTTGTAGTATTCTTCAAAGTTTCCATCTTTACCATCAACACCTTTTTGTCTTCTATCATACCCCTCACAAAGTGATAGTAAACATCAATGTGCTTTGTCTTTGAATGATAGGCAGGTCCTTTTCCAAGAAAATTGCACTTTGGCTGTCATAATCTATCCTTATAGCTCCTTGTACTAACCCCATACTTGAACACAAACTCTGCAACCAAATTGCTTCCTTGCTTGCATGAGTGGCTACCATGTATTCTACCTTTGTAGTTGATAGTGTCACTGCAGATTGTTTCTTACTCTTCCAACTGACTACACCTCCAAATAGGTTAAACACATACCCACTTGTAGATCTTCTCTGATTAAGATCTCTAGCATAGTATACATCAAAAAAGCCACAAATATCCAATGCTCTATCCAATCCTGGTCTTCCTTGGTAGCACAAGCCATAATCACTAGTGCCACAAAAATACCTAAAAACTCTCTTCACTTTTTTCTAGTGTTCCTTCTCTTGTTTTGACATAAACATGCTCAATACTCCCACTGCATGTGCAATGTCTAGTCTAGTACAAGCCATCACATACATCAGGCTACCGACTGCACTTGCATATGGAACACGGGACATGTCCTCTTCCTCTTCTTGTGTCTTGGGACGAGCATAGATAATTTACAAACTCAGGAATAGGAACCTCAAACAGTTTACTATCTACATATTAAAGCCTCTGTAATATTCTCAACATACTTCCTTTGGTTTAACCAGAGCTTCCTCTTTGCCCGATCTCTTTTAATTTCCATTCCCAAAATATAGTTTGCAACACCAATATCTTTCATGTCGAATTTGGAGGACAATTGGGTCTTCAAATCCTGGATAATTTCTTTGTCATTTCCAACTAGCGACATATTATCCACATATAAGACCAGATAAATAACACGGTCATAAATTAACTTAAAATACACACAGTGATCTACTTTGCTTCTGGTGAATCCAAATCCCTGTATAAATGTATCAAATTTTTAATACCACATCCTTGGTGATTGTTTTAACCCATACAAAGACTTATTTACCTTTCATACCAGTTCTTTCTTACCCTTCACCGCAAAGCCTTCAGGTTGCTTCATGTAGAACTCCTCTTCCAGATCCCCGTGAAGAAATGTTGTCTTCACATCCATCTGTTCTACCTCAAAATAAAAAACAACAGCAACAGATAAAAGTAATATAATAGAAGCTACCTTGGCAACAGGAGAAAAAGTATCACCAAAATCAATTCCCTACACCTGGGAATAACCTTTTTCTATGAACCGAGATTTGTATTCTCCAACTTTCCTTTTGCATTTGTCTTCATCTTGAACACCCATTTGCTTCCAATGGGTTTCCTTCCAGCCGACAACTCCACCAGATCCCAAGCCTCATTTTTGTGCAAAGATGTCATTTCATCAACCATGGCTTCTTTCCAGAGTTTACCATCCTCTGAATCTACTATTTCCTTCACAGTTTTTGGATCATCATCAGTAATAGATAAAGAAAAATTTGAATAGAAAGCAAATGGGTTATACCTTTCTGGCTGCCTTCTTTCTCAAACTGATCTTCTCACACCTGGGTTTTGTGGCTCTTCATCTTCTAATTCCTCCTCTGTTGTAAAGTCTGATTCTTCCTCCTTAAGCTCAAACTCTATCTTCTCAGGTTCCTTTGGTTGGACTTCATGTTTAATAACATCTTTCACCTCTCTCGACACCACATCTCAGCTGTATACAACTTTCCTTGTTACTGGGTTCCAAAGCTTATAACCCTTTAAACCATCCTTCTACTCAATAAAGATGCACTTTTCAGATTTACTATCCAACTTAGTTCTTTTCTCCTTTGGAACATGTACATATGCATCACATCCAAATACCCTTAGATGTGAAACATAAGGTTACTTACCAGTCCATACCTCTTGTGGAGTCCTATCCTCCAACGCTGATGAAGGTGATCTTTTGACCATGTAACATGTTTCCACTGCCTCTGCTGAAGATTCCTATCCTAACCCGACACCACTATGCATGCTTCTTGTCCTTTCCATCAACGTCTTATTCATTATTTCTGTAACTCCATTTTGCTTAGATGTGTATGGACTAGTCTTCTTCCATGCTATACCACACTTCTTATAGAATTATTCAAATTCCTTGCTGCAAAACTCTCCATCGTTATCTGACTTCAACACCTTTATCTTCTTCTCTATCTAGTTTTCCACCAGAGTCTTAAATTATTTAAACTTGTTAAAGACTTCAGATTTTTTCCTAAGGAAATATATCCAGGTATTCCTTGAGAAGCCATCTATAAATGATACATAGTACACAAACTTACCCAGTGATGGAACCTTCACAGGTCTAAACACATCATTATGCACAAGCTCTAATATATGTTTCGCCCTCTTACCACCTGAGGGGAAACTCACATGATTCTGCTTCCCATATACACAATTTTCACAGAAATCAAAATCCAGAGAGTTACTACTCATACCTTCTACCATACCTTTACCATGAAGTGCCCTTCTCTCCAATATGTCCAAGCCTTTGATGCCACAACATGGTCTTCTCTCCAGAGACCACTAGATTTAATGCTCCACTTTCAGGAACCACAAAACTATTGCACCCATCAACAACAATGCTACCTTGCATCTTGTATAAATTTCTAGTCCGAAATCCCGAATCAATACTAAGTGCTCCCTGAACCATATTGGAGGTATCCTTCTCAAACATTTTTTTTACACCTGCATCATCCATCTTGCTTAACGAAAATCATATTTCTAGCCAATGCAGGAATATGCAGAAAACCCGGAAGTGTTGTAACCCTTCCACCTTGCAAATTCAACTTTACTTTTCCATGACCAACGATTCTATCCTTTCCTATCATCCCCAAGAAGACATCACCACCATCATATTTCTCATACCACAGAACCACTCTATATGGGGAGTGAAGGAAAGGATGCACCTGAGTCAATCAACCATGCCTCATGATCTACATGTGTACTTGAAGGAGCCAAGTACACATCCCCACCTTCATCTGAGGTGGTTTTCACCTCTGCATAAGGAGCATCATCAAATCCCTTTCCTTTATCAGAAGCTTTAGATTTACATTCCCTTTTGTAGTTCCCTTCCTTTCCGCATTTCCAGCACACCACCTTTATAGGTTTTCCTGGAGATTTATATCTCCCACTCAATTACTTATTTTTGTTTCTGTTCTGGGACCGTCCTCGTATAGATAAGGCATCACCATTATACCTCTACATATTTTTCCATCTCATCTCCTATGTCACCAAGGATGAGAGTATTTCATCAAACTTCAAGGAATTTGCATTGCTACCTATTGCAATAACTAGACTATCCCACGAATCTAGTAGAGAGCACAACAAACTGATACACTTACCTTCATCTGAAAATTTGATATCAATAGATAATAACTAACTTACCACAATATTAAATGCGTTGAGATGTTATGTCACTGAGTCTCCATCTTTCATCCTCGGGTTATAAAAAAATTTCTGTAGGAACAGTTTACTCACAAAGACGTAGATTGGTACAAAGACCCTAAATTTTCCCACAAAGCCTTGGTTGTAGATTCCTCTAATACATTCAGCAATACTGAATCTGAGACACACAATCTTATTGTTCTCGTAGCCTTCTGATCCAACTTCTTCCATTCTTCATTAGGCACTTCTGTTGGTTTAGTACCAGGATCTATCGCGATCCACTAATATTTATCCACCAACAGATCCTCCATTTTGAGTTCCCATAACTCAAAACTCTGATCATTAAATTTCTCAATCTTTATGTTTCCATTGCTTGTCATCTTCTTTCACCACTAGAATTGATCCTGCAAATCTCCCACTGAACATGGTCTACCATAGGCATGATTGAAACCCTTCAATAAAAAAGGCATCCCCTTGAAGCCAAAACAACTCTCATACAAAATGTAGGTTTTAACCCCATACAGAAATTACCTACATATGAATTATAAAACACATAAAATAAACAATGTGAGAGCATAACACATAAAACACATATACATAGATATTTCCCCCGGATCCCAAAATTGAGATTACCAGCTTGATTTTTCATTATGTTCCTTTCAATGTTACAATACATATTTATACATGCTAAAGCATCCAATACCATGGACCGAAAACCATCGCGTTAAAACCATGTGCGAAAAAACATGCACAAAACCATAGGTAGGTCCACCCAACCTAATATAGGGTCCAAAAACATTTCCCTGAGCCACTGCCCCGGACCCCATAGAGGGGGGCTACCTACCCCCCTCAAACCCCCAGTCTAGTTAGGCCTCAAAGACAACGTTGGTCACAATGATGTTGCTTACAGTATGGCTTATCAATCTGGCTCTTCTTGTGAACTCTTCAGTTTGAGATATTATGTTGTATTAGTTGTACAATTATGAATATCTCCCTAGTTAAGAGGGAGTGTTGAGAAATGTAACTAGGTTTGGTCTTCATAATTATTGCACTCATCTCAATATGTATCCTATGTAACAAACAAGAAAAGGAAAATAAAATTGTTATTATTAAATCATGTGTTTCATGCTCATTGTTGGTGGTATTTTAGGTAATATCATGTTCTTCATGCTTCCAAGGTTTGTTAAGTCTTATGATTTATTGTCATGAGTCAAAGGAGTCAACATCATGCTTATAAGACCCTTCCGAGAAATTTGTAATTATAAAAAGAATTGCTTTTGTCTAAAAAGTCTTGGAATCTCCAAGACTATGAGTCGGCCATGGGATCATCAAGTCAGCCTAAAGGATGTAATTTGACCCCTTGAGAAGGTTATAAAAGGAAGTAGTTTGACCTCATTTGGATACACACACAAGTTTGATATATTAAGAAAGAGTTTGATCTATAGTTGGGTAGTTGCAAAAAGGAGAGTGAAGGTAAGGAGAAGGAAGAAGGATGAATTACTTGGTTCTTGGGCTCTATTTCTCTCACAAGTGCAAAAATCTAGGGTTTCTACGGTGCAGGAAGAGACCAAATTTTCAAGACCGAGTTGCAATAGGACGAAGAGCAACATCTTGTAGTCGAGAGGAAGGAAACTCTGTCTAGACCTTGTTGACCTTAGGTAGAGCTATTTATCTCTTGGAAGGTACTAGGAAGAGGTTGAATTAGGGTTTCTTCAACACCTACAAGGCTGAAATTGCAGGGTCAAACTTGTAGGTTGAGTAGCAGTATTGTAGTTGGAAGCTCAAAGTTGTAGTGTGTTGCAATTTTGTGTAGATTCAAGGAAGGACTTAAGAAAGGGCTAACTTGGTATTGGGAGAAGGACCTGGTCTAGGTATTGGGTCTTTATTTCTTGTTTAAGGAAAATTACAAGAAGAAAAGTGTTTCTGAGTTTTCCCCTTGGAGGGGTTTTTCCCTAGATGAGAGCCTATATTTGTGTCCTCTTTTATTGTTGGCATTTCTTGATATTATCTGATGAAAATATCTAACTAAATAACATAAATAAGATAACTAAAGATTCACAAGAAAGAATCAAGGTTGAAGAAAATAAGATATAATATCTACCACTTTACATTTTCAAACATATGGGAGTTGATAATGAGGGATGATTGCATGACTTATATTTGTGTAATTTATAGTTATCCTAATTGATGCATGTCTTGTAGGATTGAAAAGTCATGAGGGTTTATATATAGTACATTAATCCCATACCATGTTTAGGATGATAAAAAGGCTAAGTTGAAATTAGTCTTTGGTAGTAACATAATATTCACTAGAGTTTCAAGATGATGCCTCTAAAATATGAACTCCTAACTAGGTGACTTAAAAAAAAAAAAGTGATCACAACATTCTAGCATGAGAGGTCTACTCTAAAACAAATGCTTGAAACAAACCATTAAAGGGTAATAAAAAACAACTATATAGAAATTTTTAATGGAAAGTAATATGATTGAGGGGTACAACCACCAGACAATTGGATAAGAGGATTATTGCCAATGGTATTTGTAGTGTACCTCATCTATAGTCAATTTTTTTTTTTATTAGTTGAAACTGAAATTTTGTTAACGTCGTGAGATACTATGGGTTCAAACCCTGATAGTTTAGATGTTGTATATAACAAAAACATTTTTTCCAAAATGCTCATCAATAGGAGTTATTATTTTTCCAATTCATAATTTCTTATTTTCTTAAGTAATCATTTGCTTTGATAATCTATATCATATTCACCTTAATATAAAATCATTTATTTTAGTTTTAATTAAAACTAAAAATATAGAACATAAATGTTTGACCTTGCTAGCATAAGATCAATCTTACATTTTGATCTTGGCTTTATCTTTTACATTTGGAATGATTACATTTGTAACCATATATTTCATGGATGCCTTTCTTCATGTCTCTTGGCTTTATCTTTTACATTTGGAATGATTACATTTGTAACCGTATACTTCATGGATGCCTTTCTTCAACGCTAGCATAAGATCAATCTTACATTTGATCTTGGCTTTATCTCTTACATTTGGAATGATCACATTTGTAACCATATTTCATGGATGCCTTTCTTCATCGCTAGCATAAGATCAATCTTACATTTGATCTTGGCTTTATCTCTTACATTTGGAATGATCACATTTGTAACCATATTTCATGGATGCCTTTCTTCATTGCTAGCATAAGATCAATCTTACATTTGATCTTGGCTTTATCTTTTACATTTGGAATGATTATATTTGTAATCATATTTTATGGATGTCTTTCTTCATCGCTAGCATAAGATCAATCTTACATTTGATCTTGGCTTTATCTTTTACATTTGGAATTATCACATTTGTAACAAGATCAATCTTACATTTGATCTTGACTTTATAACGATGAATATCAATCTTATTAAAGAGTTTAGACTTTTGTGATCCATACTTGATTGTGAGAATGATTTCAGCAAAATCACATAGAGAATCATTTGTTGACGCGTTTCGAACCAACTAGTGTGGTTCATCATCAGGACAAGTTGAGGAACAAATCTGAGCCATCCGTTAAATAGAGCATGGAGGTCCTTCAATGGCTATATGAATGTGCAACAGTTAAAAAGATCCTTAACCATTATAAAATATATA
Source organism: Pinus taeda (assembly GCA_000404065.3). Classification (NCBI taxonomy): domain Eukaryota; kingdom Viridiplantae; phylum Streptophyta; class Pinopsida; order Pinales; family Pinaceae; genus Pinus; species Pinus taeda. The sequence goes on from APFE031083657.1 coordinate 9,280, forward strand.
TTATTATTATTATTTATTTATTTATTTATTTATTTACAATAATATTATTGTATTAACCATTAGTAATATTATTATATTAACTTCAAGCTAATATTACTATATTAATTTTAAATTAGTATTATTAATAATACGAATATTATTATCAATAATAACTAGGTTAATACCGTAGTCTATTATTGATAATAATATTTATATTATTAATAATATTAATTTAAAAATTAGTATGGTAATATTAGCTTGAAGTTAATATAATAATATTACTAATGGTTAATACAATAATATTACTGTAACTAAATAAATATAATTAATAATATTACTGAATATTATTATTTTATGTATATAAATATAAATATGATGAGAATAATATTATTATTATATGAATAATAAATATTATGAGAATAATATTATTATGAAATATTATTATCAGGATTATTATTATTTTTTCTCGCTAAAAAACTAATCTATTATTTACAGTAACAGGCAAAACATTACAGCCATATAGTGTCTTCACCAGAGGCTAAGCCTTGGCGTTCTGAACTAAGAAATATCCTCAGAGGAGCAGCCCTCGCAGGGGCGCCATACTTGAACACAACATCCTGCTTTTGACCAAAAAACATCCCACACAGGGGTACTGTGACTCTCAAAAAGGAGCATCCAAATCAAAATGAGTAACCCTCGCAGGGGCAGCAGACTACCAACAGTATTATCCCACGCAGGGGCAGCAAAACAACATGACCAGAAAAGCATTGGGATTACATGACATAAACCGAGAGCCGAAGCAAAACCTGAGGGATGCTGGAGAGGGTGAGGCTGAGCGCAGAGCCAGCTACTCCTCTGGTTCCTCTTCGACCACCGGATACCATCCAAATCCTTCAACTTCCTCTGCAGCAGGGTGGGGACCCAGGTTTACGTCGTCCGCCTTAGAAGTTGACGCTTCCTGAGGCTTGGGAGCTTGTTCTGCAACCATTCCTGGCATAGCTTCGACAAATTCTGAGCCCTCGTCCTGGTGTGATTTTTTGCCGCGGAGCTCTTCACTTTCGGTTGGCGTTTCCTCCAGGAAAAGAACCGACACATGAGCATTGATGCAGGGTCGGTCCAACGAGCTACTGAAGGTAAAAATGGCAGAGCCAAAGGCCGGTGAAGGAGCTGAAGGGTCTGGGCTGTGAGAGTCCATGAATTGGCTGGCTTGGATAGGCGTTGCATCAAAGAAGCCATGGCAGCAGCATCGACAGTGATGGGGGTGAGGTTCCTGAGTAGGGGGCCGAGAGGACCCTCCCCGAGTCGAGCCTCGACGGCTAAACAGGCGCTGTCGTGGCCTAATGATACTTGCAGCAGAGCCAAGGATAAGGAGCCGAGCGGGGTAGGGAGGCGGAATTGAGGCAGAGGCGGAATTGAGGAAGGACTCCAATTCGCAATCCCCTCGCCCTTCAAATCTACAGCCAACGAGCAGAGGGATGGTGGGTATGGTCTCCCTGAGAGCGGATGACTAGGCGGGAGCCGGAGCGACAAAGGCCGATTGCAAAGCATGAAGCAGCATGATCTGCGCCTCCCCATCATCTTTTTTAAACACTGTAACGCTACCTCGAACCTCGATCGCCATAACTACTCGTTGCAGTCGAGCCTACGGCGTGAACAGAGCATTGAATGTGTTCCTGAATTGAAACCCGCCATATATTCCTTGGCGGCGATCGGGCATTGAATGCCTGCATTACACTTGAGGCTGCCCATGACCAGCATGTGGCTCCTCATTAACTTCAGACGTGTCACCCGCATCCGGGAATTATTAGGATTATTATTATTATTTGGTTATTTAATGATTATTTATTCATTTGTTATTTATTATTTATTTGTTAATTACATATTAATTATGTGTTATTTTATTAGTTAATTAATAATAATAATAATATAAATTAATAAAAAAATATTACGTAGTCTATTATGATGATATCAATAATATTCATATTATTAATAATATTAATTTAAATTAATTATAGTAATATTAGCTTGAAGTTAATATTACTAATGGTTAATACAATAATATTATTTTAAATAATATATATATAATATATTATATATATATATATATATATATATATATATATATATTAATATTCTTATTAATCGTTAATGATCTTTTAAACCGTTGCAAGTTCATATAGCCGTTGAAGGACCTGCATGCTCTATTTAACGGATCGCTCAGATTTGTTCCTCAACTTGTTCACACTAGTTGGTTCGAAACGCCTCGACAAATGATGCTCTATGTGATTTTGCTGAAATCATTTTCTCACAGTCAAGATCAATCTTATATTTGATCTTGGCTTTATCTTTTACATTTGGAATGATTACATTTGTAACCATATTCCTTGGATGCCTTTCTTCATGTCTCTTGAACACAGGTTATATTATTTTTGCTAATCCCATAATGGTGATCTTCCTTTAAATATTTATGATCATTATACAATCATATGCATATTCTTATATTTCATATGAACCATTTTGTTTATTAAAAACATGTTTATATTTCATATAAACCCTTTTGTTTATGGTATACCACAGTGTCAAGTATCATATGATTAAGTTTATACAATACAATGCATATTCTTATATTACATATGAACCCTTATGTTTATTAAAAACATGCTTATATTTATTAAAAACATACTTATATTTCATATGAGCCCTTATGCATATTCTTGTATTTCATATGAACCTAAGAATCCTTTTGTTTATTAAAAACATGTTTAATTTTTTGTTTTGTTTATTAAAAGGATATAAAGATAATTATATCTTTTTGTTTATTAAAAACATGTTTAATTTTTTGTTTTGTTTATTGAAAAGATACATATATTTCATATCATATCAACCCTTTGTTGATGTTATAAGAAATCCAACCCTTTGTTTATGGTATAAGAAATCCTTTTTCTTTCATTAACCCTTTGTTTATGTTTATGGTAGAAGGATAAGTGTCATATGAGCCCTTATGCATATTCTTGTATTTCATATGAACCTAAGAATCCTTTTGTTTATTAAAAACATGTTTAATTTTTTGTTTTGTTTATTAAAAGGATAATTATATCCTTTTTGTTTATTAAAAACATGTTTAATTTTTTGTTTTGTTTATTGAAAAGATACATATATTTCATATCATATCAACCCTTTGTTGATGTTATAAGAAATCCAACCCTTTGTTTATGGTATAAGAAATCCTTTTTCTTTCATTAACCCTTTGTTTATGTTTATGGTAGAAGGATAAGTGTCATATGATTAAGTTTATACAATACTTGCATTTATTCTTTTATATCATGTTATATTTATGAAAAGTGTCATATGATTAAGTTTACACAATACTTGCATTTATTCTTTTATATCATGCATGGCCTGGACACAACGCTTATACACACACATCTAACTACTCTTAGTTGTTAACCCACGCGAAAGGATTTGTTTATAAACACTAAAATTAGACATAAAATAGCAATGTGGTATAATAATATTTGAGAGCTCTCGACTTTGATTTCAATTTAGCTTATGAAAACAATGTATTCTCCAGAACCTTCCAAGTGTCTATGTGTTGCACGAAGGTTGCTCCACCTACCATATCAACGATTATATCGTGACTTTGTTAAAATGTTGGTGTCTATTATACTTAGGGTTTTCTCTGGAATACGTAGCCTATACCGACAACTTCGTCAGCTTATTCGTTTGCAACTTTTATCGTGTGATTTTTGTTTCTCAATGGAAATCTATGGTGTGGAGATAGGCTACACACTTTTTCTTCAATGGAAATCTATGAGTCCTCTGAACTGTTATACATCCATTGCATTCAATTCTCTCACTTTGCAAAGGTAATTATACTGCTCCTTACGGCTAATTTTCTAGCGTTTTTACAACGAGGGTTTCTCACAGAACATTCGGTGGCTAATCGTATAGGTTATAGTAGTAGTTTTTGGCCGCAATGCTAACTGGAGACCGCATTTTTTGATAGTTATATCCTACATGCGTACACTATCTTTCTTATTAGTCCCTGCCCTCCGGGCCTGGCAGGGACTATAGCAATCGGTTTGGTCGGTTGCTATTAGTTCGGCGCGCTCCCCCATACAAAACGGAATTCATTAACCTAACTTTCAAATTTATATTTTATAAATCACTTTTTTCTTACCAATACAAAATTTCCAGCCGCTATTTCGACCACTCAGAAGTTTAACCATCTTATTTGGCCTCATATCGAGGCCAGGAGCTGGGCAAACTTACGATAAATCTTCATTTAACATATGTATTCGATGAATTTTCTGAACATGCAAAGTAATGCTACCATTGCATTAGCATTAGTTCCTTAACATTAAATGTTAAGGTATCACTGAACTAAACTAGTTTATAAGTAGGTAGGTCAAGTTGCCAACATGCAAACACATGTGCTTGCTTCGCTGTCTCGTTGCATGTTGATTTGCATGTTGATTCGGTGTCAATCTTCTGAAGCTCTGAGCTGAAATAAACCAAATTAAATTCGCTGAACATCTGGGCGTAATAGTAGGCGGTGCACTTGGATTTATTGCTGCCATACTGATTCTGCCGGAACAGTATGCTACACATTCAGGCAACAAAGGAGAATTTACAACTACGAAATTATGAGGTAAGCTACTTCCAATTTTAATGCAAATGATCATATGGAAAATGAGAATAATTTTGATTTGCGTTGATGTGCAGGGGGTTTTACCTGATGGCAGACAGGTTGTAGGTTGCAGTCAGCATAGAAATCAGCTTCAGCGATGCTTGAACGGCCTAAAATCTCAGGTTCACCCAGTAATTCCCTGCTTCCTGCAATAAATTCATTTCTGTCAGTATGCCAGGAATAAAAATTCATTGGAAACTGTAAAGATTGGCTTTGAATATGCAGAAAAAATAAGAAATATTTCAAAGCGATTTCCTCAAACTCTAATAGCTTCATGCATCATAGCTCTAACAGCCGAAGAGAAGAAATCGCCGAAGGATTTGAAGGCAGGTTCTGCTGGAGACAAGGTATCCTAGGTACTCTGGCAAACTTATTTTTCTGATTCTCATTGCAGATTTAGACTCAAAACTTATTTTTCCGATTATGGCTGCAAATTTCTTGGCCTTATTTTTTATCTGATTATCGCTGCAAATTTATCCGCTTGCACTAGGTGGGATAACAAGCTATGATTTAGATTTAGACGTATGAAACTTACCTGGTGAACGGCTCGTCTTTCCTTTTGCAGGGATCAGTGCTGCTCATTTTACTGCTGCACCTGTTGTTTCTCCTGTGGCCGCTAATGATTCTCGTGTTGTCGCTGCCGAGAAACTCTACATGGCAAACCATTGTAACACGGAAATACAAAGCGACAACTGCCATTAAAAAACCAGAAATAAGTCATATGTTCATTCCAAATTATAATACAAAGGGTGGTTGACAGCATACACGAAAGCAAAGTTGTTATGGTTTTGGATGTGCTGAAGGAACATGAAAAACCTTGCCCTTGCACATACAGCGATAGGAGACAGGACATGACTCTGCAGTGGAGCATTTGAAGCTTACTGTTACTCTTCTACATGGCGAGCAAGCTCCACAAGAATGCTTACAGTCTGGTATGGTCGAACCTGCAACTTCATAATTGATGCCTTGCATCGGGGCCGGTTTAATTTGCATATTTTGAGAACCTTCTGATGTCTTCTCTGCGAGAAACGTAAGGAGAAGAATTAGGCCATCAGACCATAATACATGAAAAACTGAAGATATTCGTAAATACTCGACTATGTCTGTGTGCTTCGAACAACGTTGTGAATTGGAGCTTCCCTCTTGCTTTGCCTTTGAGGACTAAACAAATTATACAAATAAATTAAAATCATGCATAAAAATACCTGCAAAAGAGACCCGACGCTGTGAAGATCTGTCTGACATAATCAAGTTCTGGAATTTTTTTCCCATTGCGCTTGTATTTATCATGAGACTCTGCCTGGTTCTGTGCCAAACTAACGGCAAACCTACTACTCTGCAACGGTACGTGTCTCGAAAGGCAGCGACTTCCTTCTTTCATTCTCTGTAGCTCTCTCTGTTTGCCCCGCGTTGCATTCTTTCCCTTGGCACCATGGAACCAGACTGCAGAAAAATGAGACAGAAGAGGCGGACTCAGATTTTGGTTCCTGGGTTTCAGGGTTAGCTATGGTGCATACATGTACACATCGCTTGCATGCGATGCACGTGGTATCTCCGGAAGATCATTTAGTGGGGACTCTTTAATCTACGGGGTCACAAGAACTAATACTTCGCCATATTGTTTTTCTTTTATGTTTAAAATATTCAAACCGGTGGCAACGTGAAGGGCATGACAGAGGTAGCCATAGTCTCCTAAAACGGGCACGGGATAAAATAATCAAACGGTGTGTCCCACGGCGTCACCTTCTACGTTTGAATATTTATGTGTCTGCAGGTGATAGCCTCTCTTATCTTTTTGACAAACAAGGAGTACCATTCCACGTAATAATAAAAGCAAAGAGCATCAAATGTTTCATTTCTCGACCTAACTTGAAATAAAAGAAAAACCATTTGCAATTCCAATAATGTGAGGCTGCGACGGAATTTAAGCAATAGGTATAAATAGACGGTTCCATTATTGCACGATTTGAACTTTATTGAAAGTTCATTCCTTCTACACGTGGTTGGAAGGCCAGGAAAAACGATAAGAATCTCGTGTTCAATTATTAAAGTTTATACCAGAAGTCCATCCACATCGTATGGTAAGGAAAAATACAAGGAAAAGAGAAAAGCTAAATTACGTCGGTAGGGTAAGGAAAAATAAATGAAAAGAGAAGCTAAACTACGTTGGCAGTCTACTGCGACATAGTGTTGTGTGGAGCAATTGGTTTTTGAATATCAATTGGCTGTTTCAGTAGATAAATAGATTTAACTAACAGAAACCACCTTACTCATTTTTATGAGATTGCAAAATATTCATAGAATATATAATCCTACATTACCCAAAAAAGGTACGATTCAAAAAAAAGGGTACGATTCCATTGAGGACAAGTCGATGCCTGGTCTCAGCTTTGCGTAGCCAGTCGCCAAGGAGTGCAGTACGTGATCTGCCTTGTACTTATTGCAGCTTCAAAATGCTCTGTTCGCATAGTCAATAGTAGCCAGGATAATACTGGGGTGCTGCTGCTTGTTGCTGAGGTGCTAAAACCATGCACAGGGGAGGCTGCTGGTGGCTGGACCAGCTAGGCAGGGACTAGCTGCCATGCAGCCTGTCTTGTTTAATTCTTGAGTTTGTAGGACGGGTTTTTTAACCAATATAGAATTACAAAGCTTTTTAGAGTACGCATATTATGGAAGAAAATACAAGAGGGTTTTTGGAATCTTCATCTCTTTTGTTATTGAGTTTATTACAGTGATCTATTAGGTGTAGAAATTATGGTGTAAATTTACAATTTCTCATGAATTTTTAATAAAATCACAAGACACAAACTTATTTTACTACTCTCTTTTGTCATTGAGTTTATCACATCTATCTACCAGGTGTAGATTTGCAACTTCTTATGAAGTTTTAATCAAAATCACAAGACACAAACCTATTCTACTACTCTCCTAAAGTAATTCACAATCTAGAATAACAGAAATGCAATAAGAAATAACACACTTGCAATCTACTAAAAACCCCAATGTTTTATTGAATTAATCTGATGAATAGAGATGTATTACAATTGCTTTGCTCAACTAAGCACAACTTGCAAGTGCATACCATGTCTCTCTGCTCACTGAGAATCTTTGACATAAACTTAGTAAATTTTTTGCCTCTGCTTGAACCCCTATTTCTTTGCACAATTCCTTGAGAAATTAGGCCCCTATTATTTAGGAATTTATCCAAAATGGATTGAGCAATTCCTAAGATTGATCATTAAGTTGCATGCAACACCTGTACACTCTGAAATAGTCTATAGATGATGTTACATTACCTTGGAATCTTCACCTCAACTATGTAATTCGCATACACTATCTATTTTGGGTTGATTGATCTGTTAACTAGAAGATCACTTAGTTTGACTAAACCTTCCACTAGTTCCTCCAACAGTTGTAACTAGTTTAACTGAAAACAACTTGAGATAACTTAATTTGATTCCTACAAATTAGAAATCAAACATGCTTAATTGAACTCTAATTCCTCCAACTCAAATTTACTGAGTAAACTAGGTGACACAAGCCATGTCACACAATTACATGTTTAATTGAACTCTAACTCCTCCAACTCAATTTTACTGAGTAAACTAGGTGACACAAGCCATGTCACACAATTTAACTACATCCAAGTTGTCTGTTGATGTGGAAATCAATTTTTCTCAATGTAATCAAGGCAAAATCAAATTGAGAATTTCTTGTTGCATTTTTCAACACTAGGTATGCTCTGTAACATTTTTTGCTCTTGTATGTTTACATCTGATTATTGATGTTACAAGCCCTATACAGGCTTTGGCTTCCATAGACTGGCATTTTACTATAAACCCTCCTAGGTTTTAAATATCAATCTACCTGTAAATTTTCTTTTCATTTGGCTTAGGGTTCGAAAAAGATTGGATTATTTTTTTATCATGAGTTATGCTTTGTGTTAGGGTTTTACAATTTCCACAAACGCGGAGTGTATAATAACAAATAAATTTTTGATTTAATCTTTGGTTTTATTAGTTTGTCAAAGTTATATCTTCATTGTGTTTTGAATTTAATATGCAAATATATCTCGAAAATTTTTTGGCCATGATCCAGGAGCATGTGACTCAGAGGGGAAAAATCTTCAGATTTATTCCCCAAAAAAAAAAATCTACACGCAAGGAGTGGGATCCTTTTGCCCGCTATTTCTATGCTTTTCTAGTTAAAAATAGGACAAAAATAAAACATGCTATCTTTTATTTAGAAACTAGGATAAGAGGGATGAATAAAACTTGCTATCTTTTCATAAGATAGCCAAATTGTAAAAAGCCTTAGATTACCTTGTAAAAAGTTGCTTTTGTAATAGGCAAAGTTATCTATATGAATAAAAAAGGACTTGGCTGCCAGGCTGGTTGGAGGAGGGAGGTCAGTAATGTTTTTGAAAAACTCTTTCTCCCATGTACGCACTGAATGATATTGTCGATGGTAATTGAAATCACAGGAAGTTTGAGAATGGCGCAAGTTTTAACATGCGTTTTGAATAAATTTCATGTGATATAATGAACTTTCATGTGTTAGATCATCATACCCTACGAGCTATGTAATGGTTGTCATGTAGACTCACCTGTCCGAAAGTTTGGTCTTATTGAAAGCAGTGGCTTTGAAACCCATCTATAAAGGAACCCTCAGAAGTATCTTGGCTTAAAACTCTGATTGATTGCTGCAGGCGATGTCAGGCTTGGCGTAGTGGTGGTTTGAATGTCGGCGTATTTTCCAACTAAAAGAATTTCCAACCCTTATATGCTTGTATGAGTGTGAATTCCTCTCATGAAGTAGCAACAACGACAAACAATGGTTTTGATTAGCGTAGTTACCATCAGTCCCTTCCAGTGGTAATATCAGTTCGAAACCAGTGTAAATTCCAGTAAAGAATTGTCCAATCTTAAACACTGCATGTGTATGAGCGCGACTCAAAGAGCATTGCCACAGTCAAAGAAAAAGAGCGTTGTATATTTGTTTGCGTGGACAGGGCGGGAACGCTGTATGTTCTCAACTGTTTGCATGGAGAGCGTTCTATTCATCATTTGTATGCTAAGTACTAGTTCGTTGTTCATAAACGATTCAATCTATTTGTATGGTCTGAGCTCAATGGGGGTGATTCGTTGATATGCTAGACATCTGAGGTAAAGAGAAAGATTGAATCACTTTTCACTTTCGTTGTGGCCTCTGCCAAAACGTTTGTTCATGGAAAATCATTACAAGAAGAACGTTTGAAAGGTAAGGGATTTTTTTAACTGAAAAATTCGGACTCCAAGTATTGATGGGCGGATGTGTTGTAGCGAAGATTCGATCACTTTGGGAATAAAATCCATTTAGAAGCTGAACTGGGATGTGTGAGATATTTCTCTCTAGTAACAAGGTGCACCCTACGCTTATCCACAGTAAATGACCCTTTCCCCTACAATTGGTGTTGTCTTTGATTACAATTTAGAAAGGTTGTGGCTCGTTGAAAAAGAATTGAAGTTATCAGTTAATGACTGATGCACAGAGAGAAGAAGAAAGGGAAGCGGACTCTGCCATTGAGGAACTTGCTATCAGGTTAGGGAGATTATCCCTAACGCCTGCAACCCCGCCGTCATTAGTGGTATCAGAGGCATCAACTGACATAGAATTGAATCTCAGGAGCAGGAGAAGGATGGCTTTCATAATTGGAAGAGGACGAGGACGTGGTGGAAGAGGACGACCTGTTGCAAATGCTGAAATAATGGAAAGCATAGAAGAGCTTCGAGCTAGATTGGATGCATTAACCTCAGATAGAAACATAGATGATGGAGATGTCAGTGAGCCCGAAGTTGAAGCTACAGAGGAGGAAGTTGTACAGGTTACTCCTGAGATGAGGTTCTTTCAGTTAGTGTTGAAATCCACAGCCATGCCATGGAACCAATTAGTACTAGTATATCGAGGAGGACTGAATCCAAAAGAATTGATCGACTGGATTAATAGAATGGAGAAATTCTTCGATTATGAAGAAATGGAAGATGAGAATAAAGTAAAGTTTGCTTTCACCAAATTAATAGGGCATGCAACACTCTGGTGGGATGGTGTGCAGGCGGAAAGGAAGAGACTTGGTAAGCAACCAATCAAGAATTAGAGCAGAATGGTAGCAAAGTTAAAAGGTAAGTTTTTTCCCAGTAATTATCAACAAACATTGTTTAGACAAATGAAAAATCTTAGACAGAAAGCTTTAACAGTGAAAGAATATACAGAAGAGTTTTATAAGGTGAGCATAAGAGCTGGAGAAGCCCAAAATACAGATGAAAGGGTGGCAAGATATATGAATGGCCTCAGGATGGACATTCAGGATGAGATAAGTCTGTTGTCTCCTAAAACAGTAGACGAAGCTTATCAGATAGCACTGAAAGCGGAGGAAAAACTCATGAGGAAGCAGTCTGCCAGAGGGAGAGGGACTTTTAGAGGAAAGGAAAGTCAAGGTGGTAGTGGAAGATCTACAACACCTAAAGAAGGAGCTAGCAGTAGCTCAACCCAGCATGCACCCACAGGAGGTGATGCAAGAGGCAGAGGGAGTTTTTCTAGAGGAAGAGGAGGTAGAGGTGGAGGCAGAGAAATAAGATGTTACAGATGCAATAAGCTGGGACATAGAGCTTTTGAGTGCCCAGAGAATGCAGAAATAAAGCAGAGGAATGCAATTGTTGCTCCAGCTGAGGAAGAGGCACTAGTGGCAGAAGTAACAGAAGAATTAAATACACCAGAAAGAGGAGAGTCTCTGGTACTTAATAAAGTTTTTCTTAAGCCAGCAAAGGAGATGGCTGAACCTCCACAAAGGAAAACTTTATTCAGGATAGTGTGCAAAGTCCAAGGGAAATGTTGCTAGATGATCATTGATAGTGGCAACACTGATAATTTGGTTTCTACAGAAGTAGTGGAGAAATTGAAGCTGAAGACAATGAAGCATCCAACACCTTATAAAGTTTCATGGTTGAAAAAGGGACATCAATTGCTAGTAAGTGAAGAGTGTGAAGTGGAATTTCAAGTGGGCAAGTACAAAGATAAAATTGTTTGTGATGTGATGCCTATGGATGTGTGTCACATATTGCTTGGAAGACCTTGGCAATATGACAGAGAAACCATGCATGATGGGAAGAGAAACACCTACAAGTTTGGAAAGGATGGTGTCAATCATACATTGTTGCCTCTGCAAGAAGAAGATGGATCGGGACAGAAGACTGATCCAAAAAATCTGTTATTTGGAGGGAAGGAATACTTGGAGAAAATAGTGGATGTACAGTTGAGACGGGAAGAACTCAGAGCAGCTGAGTTAGAAGAGGAAGTTTCCATTGGTGAAGCAGAGGAGAAGATCATTGATGATTCCTTCAGTAATTGGGTAAATCCAGATCAGTTGGATAGTGTGAACTCTTGTGTTTATATAGCTGACAATTGTGATGTGATTACAGGTGTTGGGAAGGATGCGAAATCTTGTGAAATTATCACAAGCACGGAAAAGAATCTATCGGGAGATAAGTACTTTGAAGAAGAAAGTAGTAATTCTTTTGTTGTTACAGTACAAAATGAAGTTCATGTGAAGAAAGAAGAGGATCAGCTGGAAGAACTGGTATCTGAACCGACAAGTGGGACTGTTAAAACTTGTAGTTTTCAAACTGACAAGCTGTGCATGAATGCAGTGACTGTAAATGATGATGTGATGCTTCAACAATGCTACAAATAAATTGCATTGTTGGAATACTGGTTGGAGAATCCATAGTATGACAGGGAGAATGCAACAGATGAAAGAGTTCAATACAGTGAACGAGTACAGAAAATTGTCATGGAAGCAGATGACATGAGAGAAAGACTGGTTGACAGTCTTGAGAATTCTTCAGAGGATTCTTTGAGAAGTTTGGATGAGCATACTGATGTGATGATAGTGGAGGATTCAGAACAGTATACTGAAATGCTGGCAAAGGAGTACAAGGCACTGACGCCTTATGATTTTTATTCTAATAAGTGTTTTGTGAATGCAGGTATTGCTGCAGAACATTTGACTCAGTTGAGTAGTCAAATGCAGGGAGAAGAAGTTTTCTGTTCCAGAAGACAAGAGGGTATGGATGATCGGGTGGCAGTCATAACAGAAACAAGAATAATAGCAAGAAGTCAGCAAGTAACGGGACAGACTGAGCAAGCCGTCTTAGCTCAACAGGCAACAAGAAATCAACAACTTGAAGATTTATTGGAAAAGGAAATTGAGTTAATTAGAAGAATCATGTTGAAAGTGTCTCAGCAAAAGACATCAGCAAGGAAGAGAAGCAGCAGAAGCAGCAACAAGATGAAAATAGGGACAAATTATGAAAGTGCAGCTAGTGGAGCAAGACAACATAAAATATGGAGACCTGGAGAAAAGCAGCAAGCAACAACATATGATGACTTGCAGAACAAAGTGTGGGATCTAGGTGGACAAGATTTAAAAAGCATGATCAGGAGATCATGATCATTTTCAACCTTGGGAGTCTGATGCAAGAGCATGTGACTCAGAGGGGAAAAATCTTCATATTTATTCCAAAAATTAAAAAAAAAAAAATTTTAAAAAAAATAAAATCTACAGGCAAGGAGTAGGATCCTTTTGCCTGTTGTTTCTATGCTTTTCTAGTTAAAAATAGGACAAAAATAAAACATGCTATCTTTTCTTTACAAAGCAGGATAAGAGGGGTGAATAAAACTTGCTATCTTTTCATAAGATAGCCAAATTGTAAAAAGCCTTAGATTACCTTGTAAAAAGTTGCTTTTGTAATAGGCAAAGTTATCTTTATGAATAAAAAAGGACTTGGCCGCCAGGCTGGTTGGAGGAGGGAGGCCAGTAATGTTTTTGAAAAACTCTTTCTCTCATGTACGCACTAAATGATATTATCAATGGTAATTGAAATCGCAGGAAGTTTGAGAATGGCGCAAGTTTTAACATGAGTTTTGAATAAATTTCATGTGATATAATGAACTTTCCTGTGTTAGATCATCATACCCTATGAGCTATGTAATGGTTGTCATGTAGACTCACTTGTCCGAAAGTTTGGTCTTCTTGAAAGCAACAGCTTTGAAACCCATCTATAAAGGAACCCTGAGAAGTATCTTGGCTTAAAACTCCGATTGATTGTTGCGGGCGATGCCAGGCTTGGCGTAGTGGCAGTTTGAATGTTGGCGTATTTTCCAACTAAAAGAATTGTCAGCCCTTATATGCTTGTATGAGTGTGAATTCCTCTCATGAAGTAGCAGCAACGACAAACAATGGTTTTGATCAGCGTAGTTACCAGCAGTCCCTTCCAGTGGTAATATCAGTTCGAAACCGGTGTAAATTCCAGTAAAGAATTGTCCAATCTTAAACGCTGCATGTGTATGAGCGCGAATCAAAGAGCATTGCTACAGTCAAAGAAAAAGAGTGTTGTATATTTCTTTGCGTGGACAGGGTGGGAATGTTGTATGTTCTCAACTGTTTGCGTGGAGAGCGTTCTATTCATCATTTGTATGCTAAGTACTGGTTCGATGTTCATAAACGATTCAATCTATTTGTATGGTCTGAGCTCAATGGGGGTGATTCGTTGATATGCTAGACATCTGAGATAAAGAGAAAGATTGAATCGCTTTTCACTTTCGTTGTGGCCACTGCCAAAACATTTGTTCATGGAAAATCGTTACAAGAAGAACTTTTGAGAGGTAAGGGATTTTTTTATCTGCAAAATTCGGACTCCAAGTATTGATGGGCGGATGTGTTGTAACAAGGATTCGATCACTTTGGGAATAAAATCCATTTAGAAGCTGAACTGAGATGTGTGAGAAATTTCTCTCTAGTAACAAGGTGCATCCTACGCTTATCCACAGTAAATGACCCTTTCCCCTACAATTGGTGTTGTCTTTGATTACAATTTAGAAAGGTTGTGGCTCGTTGAAAAATAATTGAAGCTATTAGTTAATGACTGATGCACAGAGAGAAGAAGAAAGGGAAGCGGACTCTGCCATTGAGGAACTTGCTATCAGGTTAGGGAGATTATCCCCAATGCCTGCAACCCTGCCATCATGCCATAATTTACCATTTTGGGCCTCACTTACCTACTTAACATTTAATATAATATATATATAAATATATATATATATATATATAATATATATTTGCTGATTGATTGAGTAGCATACTCCATTTTCTCATGCTTCTATAATTACATGAATGGTGTAATTTCACATATATATATATTTTTTATATCGCAATGTACATATTTAATTATATAGTCTTATGGGTATATGTTTGACTTGTACATATGACTGGAGCAAAGTGGAATTTGTATACCTTCTAAGATAATCTCTAAAACTCCCTTTCATTATTGTTACTTTCTATGTAAATTTAGTATTCACTTCTAATCGTAACCCATTATTAATGTATACATTTCCTTTTAGTCAATGAGTCTCTTCTTAACTTGGAGTGCCTTTTTTACTCTAATGTTTCCAAAGGGTTAGGTTTCTCCAACTCACATAGAGTTCATTCCTTCTACTCCAGTCAGACATCTTGTTCTTGGCTCTTGTGCTCATGATTCCATGATTCCACTTCCAGACTCTCTAACTCTGGATTTTAATGAAATGATATATGTGTGTGTGAGGGAGAGAAATTTCAAAGCTTAAGGCCTCTATTGTAATAAAAATTATATTTGTTTGTCTATTATTCTCTTAAATGTTATTAACAACCGTTTGACATTTTGTTTTCAATAAATTATGAGTCCTCAACTCTATATCTTTTTTAAATTCTTAAACTGTTTATAGATACCATATTTTCTATGTTTATACTTCAAATATAACCTTTATTGAAGAATCCTTTTAAGTATTATATTTTTTGTTAATTTAATTCTGAGTATATGTCGTTTAATTCTATACCTTTAGATTTAGAGAAAAAAGAAGAATCTCTCTATTCAATATTTATTCTAAACTAATAATACGTGGAAAGAAACCATTCCTTCGAATTTGTGTAATATTTGGTTTATTATACAATCTTCTCCTCTCTCTCTCTCTCTCCTCTCTCTCCTCTCTCTCTCGCTATATATTATATAAATATTAAATATATATACTATATATATATATAATATATATATTACTTATATAATATACTTAACATCTTCAAATAGAAATATTATCATAAACGTTTTGCATACAACCATAGTTACATATGTTCGTTTCTCCTCTACTATCACTGATATTTATACTAACTATTGTGATTGTAAAGAAAGAAACATATTATTTTCTTTTGTCTATGGTAAATATAGAAATATGCGAGATCATCTTTTCTTTTATCATATTTCCATATTTTTAAGACAATCATATTCTAATTTCTTTTATGTGCTACCATAAAAAGAATAGAAAATAAGGAATTTATTACAATCACATTAAGTTCACACACACACATTTAAAAGTCTAGGGTACTAACTTGGATATTATGTCTAGAAAATTAGTAATGGATTACTTGGCTTCTCCCCACCTTGACACTGCAACCAAACAATATTCCCCAGGGATCATAAGTTTTCAATTATGCAATTCTCTTCTTGTCCTTTCTGACTTGTTTCCCTTCAGTCTCTCCTCTCTTCTCAGGATTGAGGAAAAAACAAGCAGACAAAAAGAACATTGGAATCTTTAAATGAATAGTTGGCTTAACATCTAACTTATACACTAGCTTGAATGGAATCTTACCTATGGCTTATTTCCTATTATGAGTTAATTGGCCCATAGATCATATTTTATTTTTCCATTGCAACTTTTCTTGTTATCACAAAGTATTTTCTTATTGATAGCAATAAGGTTTTTGTTGCTTGACTATGCTTAACCATTAATTTATGGATAGTAGTTGGATGAGTGAGATAGTATGATCTCATAATTAGAGCAAAATGTCAATAATTCAATTGAACTAAATGCTTAACATTGTCAGTTGTGATTCTAGCTAGGGCACCAAACCTCATAATAATCTTATCCTATAGGAAATCCATAATGACCTCTTTGGCTTCCCCCTTGTTAAGGGTGGCTTCAACTCATCTTTTGAAATAATTTGTAGTTATTAAGACCTATTTATGACTATTACTAGAGTTATCCTTCAATCCCCCAACAAAATTTAATCTCCATTACTAAAAAGGTGCTTCAACCACAATAAATTGCAGAGCCAATGAAACTAGATATTGCCTTCCAATGAAAAATTGGCATGGCTAGTAGGACCTAAAAAAAAGGAACATAGTAGAAAATAACATGGACTCGTAGTTCCCATCTCTTAGCATTTTATCTATCTTTGTGCAATCTACATAATGGCCTCCATGGTATCTTGAATGAAATTCCTTCATAAATCTTTGATTCCTTCTTATCTACAAATCTAAGGATTAAACAATTAACATTTCCATCCCAAGACATCTTGGATATGGTAGTGATTAGCATATTTTACCTTAAATATCATCTCTTGTGGTCCACCAAGTGATCTAGGCATGAAATATTCTTTAGAAAATATATGACATCAAAGTACCAACATATATTCTCAAGACACTTGAGAATAATCAAGATCATATTAACATAATTCAAGCCTAAAACTTTTTCATTCCCTTCAACCAACATCATTTCCAATCCTTGTCCTTTAATGATTTTGATTAGCCTTACTTCCATATCATACCCTTCAATTTCTTAAATCTACTTTCCCTAGACACCCAGACAATCTTGTTGAGCCAAGATATCCTTCACCACTAAATGGGGAGTGTAGGATATAGTCTTGGGGTATCATGTGTACATTCTAAAATGCTTGAAGATTATACTAATGCATATGACTGATTTTCCATAGTTTTAATTTAGAATCCCTCATATTCTTACCATGGAAGTAGTGGGTTGTTCCACATTATTATTATTCTTCTGTAAAAGAATTCCATCAATCATATCTTCAAAGTCAAAAGTGTATCATAATATTTTTCAAAAATAATCCAAACTCACTAGGAATAGGGTAGGCATTGATGTCTCTTTTATTTTCTCACAAGATCCATATTTTCGATGCAACAGCTTACTTGTTCCAGCATCATCCAGCTCGAATCACTTTAGAATCATGGATCTCCCTTATCTATATAATATGAGTTGAGATTCAAATTCCAGCCAATGGAACCAACAACATAGAAGGATTTGATTCATCAATTAATAACATAGTTTGAGGTGGGGCAGTCCCACCAGGATGGAAGTAGTATCGCTCTAGGTTTACACCCTAAACTACAGAGGTGTTACAATGCCTCCTGTAGAACATAAGCTATAGCAATCACCTTCAATGGATAGGTAGGTCAAATTCATATCATATTTATTAGGCTATGCAGAACTAAATGATTGCTTCCTTTCATCACCCCACTTAAAATAAAAGTAATTCTTCCATAGTTTGATATGGGCTTAACAATTTTTACAAATTTGGATAAATCTTATGATAAAAATTGTTTTCCCAAAGAATGATTACATCAATTTCAAATTTTAGGAAGAGTAACCTTCTTTATTGCATCAAATCTAGTTATATCTACATGGATTCCATAATTTGAAATAATGTGCCCAATCAATCTTCACTCAAAATTGAGTTCTTTTGATTCAAATATATCCCATATTTCCTGCACTTATCAAAAGCCTTCCTCAAATACACATAATAACTTATGTCCTTTGAGAACATAGTTAGATAATCATGGTATATTTAAACATTTTTCTTAAGATATCTCTAATGAAAAGTTTATGTCCCTTTGAAAGGTAGATCTTACATTGAATAACCCAAAAGGAATCATAAGAGGTATTATTTTTATTTTATCAAGTTGATTGTGATCCTCTAGGCTTGACCTATGGCTTTAGCAGTCACGACCCAGAGGCATCTAAACCATCAAAGTCACCCAGGGATCGCAGCCAACCTAGGCTAGATCAGCCCTTAGCTGACTAGATTTTTTAGCATGTATCCTCCGCCTGGCATAGGGCACAACCACACCCTGTGAGGTTTGATCCGAGGTTTCCTTGCTGACGAGGCCCATCCTCAATTGATTGTGCTATTGAGACTTGACTTAGTGAAGGTATCATTGTTCTAATATTCTTTTTTAATAAATATTTAATATATCCCAATAAATCATCAAGCATTGGAAACATTCTAGCACTTGTAACTCTCTACAATAATTGCTCCATATTCGAGAGAGGGTAATTTTCTTTGAAGGTTAATTGACTTAGGTTCTTGAAATCTACAGACAACCCAATCTTTCCATTTTTATTCCTTATCACTATAAAGTTTGTAATCCAAGATGAATGCCTAGTCAGTGTTATAATATTAGCAATCAACTTTTCTTGTAACTGTTAGGCTATATGAGTAGGGGCAACTTTAGGTTAATATGTAGGTTTTATACCTATACAGAGATTACCTAGATACGAATTCTAAAACACATAAAATAAACAATGTGAGAGCATAACACATAAAACACACATACATGGAGATTTTCCGCTGGATCCCAAAACTAAGACTACCAGCTTGATTTTTCATTATGTTCTTTTCAATGTTACAAAACATATTTCTACATGCTAAAGCATCCAATACCATGAACCGAAAACCATCGCATCCAAAACCATGGATCGAAAACCATCGTGTCCAAAAAACCATGTGTGAAAATCATGCACAAAACCATAGGTGCGTCCACCCAACCTAACATAGGGTCCAAAACCAAAATTTTCTGGGGCACTGCCCTGGACCCCATAAAGTGGGGTTATGGGTGCGCCTCAAACCCCCTGTGACCCTCCCCCCCAACTATACAATCAGCGCGGTGAAGGGGGCGCTCTGCCCCCCCTTTAACCCCCTTGTTAACTACATGGGCTAGTCGTGGAAAGAATATAACACAACCCAACATTCTCCCACTTGTTTTTTTCTTTCCACAGGGGGCCACAAGAGAGCTTAGTCATTTTTCTGGCCCTGAAAAGCCCATTGTCTCTCTACACCAAGAGAACTTCTCAGAGCTCATAGATTTTGTCAATGCATCTGCAGTATTCTTCAAAGTGTCCACCTTTACCAGCAACACCTTTTTGTCTTCTATCATATCCCTCACAAAGTGATACTAAACATCAATGCGCTTTGTCTTTGAATGATATGCCGGGTTCTTTTCCAAGAAAATTGCACTTTGGCTGTCACAGTCTATCCTTATAGCTCCCTGTACTAACCCCATACTTGAACACAATCTCTACAGCCAAACGGCTTCCTTGCTTGCATGAATGGTTGCCATGTATTCTGCCTCTATGGTTGACAGTGCCGCTATAGATTGTTTCTTAATCATCCAACTAATTGCACCTCCAAATAGGTTAAACATATACCCACTTGTAGATCTTCTCTGATCCATATCTCCAGCCCAGTCTGCATCAACAAATCCACAAATATCTAACATTCTGTCCAATCCTGGTCATCCTTGGTAGAACAAACCATAATCACTAGTGCCACACAAATACTTGAAAACCTGCTTCACTATTGTCCAATTCTCCTTCCTTGGTTTTGACATAAACCTGCTCAATACTCCCACTACATCTGCAATGTCTAGTCTAGTACACACCATTGCATACATCAGGCTACCAACTGCACTTGCATATGGAACACGAGACATGTCCTCTTCCTCTTCTTGTGCCTTGGGACACTGTTTAGCAGATAACCTCACACCTATAGGAATAGGAGCTTTCACTAGTTTACTATCCTGCATACTAAACCTCTGCAGTGTTGTCTCGACATACTTCCTCTGGTTTAACAAGAGCTTCCTCTTTTCTCGATCTCTTTTAATTTCCATGCCCAAAATATATTTTGCAGCACCAAGATATTTCATGTTGAATTTGGAGGACAACAGGGTCTTCAAATCCTGGATAATTTCTTTGTCATTTCCAACCAGCAGCATATCATCCACATACAAGACCAAATAAATAACACAGTCACTAATTAATTTAAAATACACAAAGTGATCTTCTTTGCTTCTGGTGAAGCCAAGTCCCCATATAAACGTGTAAAATTTCGGATACCATATCCTTGGTGATTGTTTTAACCCATACAGAGACTTCTTTAACTTGCATACCAGTTCTTTCTTACCCTTCACCGCAAAGCCTTAAGGTTGCTTCATATAGATTTCCTCTTCTAGATCCCTGTGAAGAAATGTTGTCTTCACATCCATCTATTCTACCTCAAAATAAAAAGCAACAGTAACAGATAAAAGTAATATAATATAAGTCACATTGGCAACAAGAGAAAAAATATCACCAAAATCAATTCCTGACACCTGGGAATAACCTTTTTCGATCAACCAAGCTTTGTATTTCTCTACCTTTCCTTTTGTATTTGTCTTCTTCTTGAACACCCATTTGCTGCCAACGAGTTTCCTTCCAACCGAAAACTCCACCAGATCCCAAGCCTCATTTTTGTGCAAAGATGCCATTTCATCAACCATGGCCTCTTTCGAGAGTTTTCCATCCTCTAAATCTACTTCTTCCTTCATAGTTCTAGGATCATCATCAGTAATAGATAAAGGAAAATTTGAAAAGAAAGTAGATGGACTATACCTTTCTGGCTACCTTCTTTCTCGAACTGATTTTCTCACACGTGGAGTTTGTGGTTATTTATCTTCTAATTCCTCATCTACTGTAGAGTCCGATTCTTCCTCCTTTAGCTCAAACTCTATCTTCTCAGGTTCCTTTGGTTGGACTTCATGTTTAATAACATCTTTCACCTCTCTGAATACCACATCTC